>JAOVYW010004994.1:9404-26231 GCA_025775045.1 Hiodon tergisus | reverse complement strand
GTTAAAGCCCCTGTGGTGCCTCCACCAGCAGCCAGCCTACTGCTGTGCCATTGCTTTATTTTTCAAATCCGCTTCATAAAAGCATGGTAAGGACGGGATGTGTGTGCGATCGCTCCGAGAGGAGAAAGGTCAGCCGCAGCGAGAAGAAGGAGACAGCGTTTCGGGCGGATGCGCTTCTCAAAGTTCCTGCATTTTGACCTCGATCCCTTTTACTTTGATCGGTTCAGAGTGTTTTCGGGAAACGGTAACAGTGTTCTGAAACACCGGACTCTGACGGTAGTGAAGATTATAACTGTTCTCCCTTTAACCATTAATAAAATGCAATTCTGTTAACCTTGATTTACTTGTTTTTTTCTGATATCTACATTAGTATGACCTCTAAGAGATTATACATTTGAGAGTGAACTTTAAAACTTGTCACCAGGGCTTTAAGTTTCAGAGTTGTATACTTTTTGTCCCATTTATCCGGCTAGGTGTTTATTTAAATGGTTCAGTTGCGGTAACCTGGTGAACTATACATGCTCTATTCTCCCTCCCCAGGAAGCGAGTTTTACGGCCACAGCGCCCACCGCAGGTTCCCTCCGGCCAGTGCGGCTCAACTCCAGGAGTCGTCCCGCGTCTGCCCCATGGCCCCCGAGGACATGCTCCGGCTGGGTCTGGCCAGAGGAGCGTCCATGTCCCTGCCCTCCTCACCCCTGCTGCCTCGCCAGACCTACCCAGCTTCTTCCCGCTCCTGCAAGAGGTCCCCAGGTACGGTGTCATCTCTCCCACAGGGCCGTCTCGATCCACTCTTCAAGGGCAGGCCTGGTGGACCTTTATCTCTCCTGGTCCAAATTCACTCCTTGGATTGCTTCCATAGAGATCAGCTCAGATGAAAGAACTCAATGTTCCCCATCCTGTTTCCTGTTATGATGCGAGTTATAAAGATATAAACTTTTGGCGAGTTTCGTATGAAAACAGCCCTGCAGTTAGTCTGTCTTGCGGTAGTACTTATCTTGTGTGAATCACCTCAGCCATCCACTCACCTTTGGGATGTTGTGGGAAGGTAGGGCTCGTGTAATTCACCACTGGTCCCATTTCTCTCCTGATGGGCTCCTGTACCCCTGCATGTTGATTTTGTTTTACCTTTAGGTAGGTCTTATATAGGGTAAAGCAGAACCCGAGCTCCACCGTCTGTGTAGGAGTACATGCTTGTCAGGGCATTGGAGGTTTTGAGTTGCCCTGCAGCCTCAGGTGACGATATGCTATTAGAAACATCTGCAAAAGCAGATGACAAAATTTGAACAGGCTTTTGTTTTTCTGATGGTACCGTAGCAGTACGTTCTACTACGGTCCTTTTTTTCCCCTGAGGCAAGACAAAATGTTTGTCCTTTGGGATGGGATGTCAGGTCTGTGGATCCAATGTTTATCCAAGGTAAAGCACACAGAAGTTGAAAAAGGTTTGAGTGGAACAACACCGTCCTCAGACCTTAGCTCTGCACCGACTTGCTGGGAGAACACGCACTCCCCTTCACTTTTTGGAAGCACCTTTGCGTCGCCCTCATGTGGTTGGGCCGGTGCTGAGATCTTTGTTCCGTGGGACCATCAAAGGGAGCAGCTGCCATAAACTCATTGACTGGGTGCTTAATGCTGCAGGCGGAGGAGGCCATTAGCCAGTTTGTCTTGCGCACACACACACACACACCCTCACACTCACTCTCATACAAACTAGAGCAATAGTAGACATAGTGCTATTTGTGGGGGATCTGGGGGAGATTTTGTCTCCCTCTAGGAGACGTTGATAGTGGGTAAGGATAGTTCTTGCTTGTGAGTTTGAAACTAAGAAGGCCATGAAGCTGGTCAAACCACAGCTACAAAAGGCCTCTGTTCACTGTGGAAAACATCTCTGTATCAGTGAACGGATCTCTCTTGGGCTCTGATAGAAATGTGTGTTTCTTTTGATTGTGGTTAATTTGCCTGTGCACCGAGTCTCATTTCCTGACAGGTGGTAAATGCGTCGTGTTGTGGTGGGCCAGTTTTAATGGGCAGCCCTTTCCTGGATTTCAGCTAATTAAAGCGTGTCCCACAGCAGTAACACATGAGCTCAGTGCTTTTTTGCTGGCTCTTTGATCGGCTGTGGGTAGGCCTGTGTCATAAAGCAGTGCCGTCATGTGTTTCACCCCCAATTCACAGTCTGAGTTCCCCCATCTGGGGGTGGCTTGGGCGGGTCTGGGCTCACATCACTGCTTTTTTGGGGGGGAGTGGCACAGCCCGTCAGTTGACTCTGCGGTGACCTCCTCTGGCCATGAAGGGTCACTGCACCCTTCCTGCTTGTTGATTTAGCCTCTCAAGGTCGTCCAGCTGTGCTCTAGGTGGTTCTTCTTCTACTCTGGGGAGATGGGTCTCTCCACCCCTGAGCCTATGTGCCACGGCTGTGTTGAATTTTATACTGAGAGGAATGGGGCTAGGGGGCTTTTGAGCCCGATTAAGCTTGCAGGCTTTGATTTATTCAGAAGCACTGTCAAATAGACCCGTCTCGACCCATCTCGAGTCCCCAAGCCACATGAGGCGTATGACGCATGATTGGCCCATGCAAGCTCCTACCGCTCGCTGTCAGGAAACATAAAACATTAGGTCATTTCCTGTTTAGCGCTAAATCTCACCATTTGTTACGTTGCTTTATTTAGTTCCTGGGTAGAAGCTCTTTATCCAGAGCGACTTAGAGGCTTTCAACAGAACAGTCTACCCACCCAGCCGGGGGCATCCTGAAGCTCTCGGGCGTTAGTACTGTTCTGGCAAGCGTGGTAATGGCAAACTACTGGTTACATGTAGGGCTTGGTGAAATGGCCTAAAAACTATACCACGTTATATTTTATATTTTGTATGATAAGGATTATTATCAAAATATATAGACACCTATGCTTTCTGGGCAGTATTAAGGGGAAGGGTTTATTGTTTTCCAATAAAATTATAATAAAATATTTATGATAATATATTTAGCCTTAAAGCTCAAATATGTAAAAAATGCATGAAGCCTATTAAGTAGGGTTTATTTTTATTATGAGGCAAAACTTATGTAAACGTTAGAGGTTACCTAACCTAGCAAGATATCAAAGATTACTTACCTTAGCAAGTTAGCTATACTGTGGAGAATGTTATTACTTAACGTGGTATTTTGTATTGTCTCACTTAAGCTGTAACGTCGAGGCAAACCGTGAACCTGGCTATGAGGAGGAGAAGCTGAGGTTTACTGGTGACATTTACTCTAGTTCTAGTTTTTACTTTTAATGAGAAAATCAGCCTTTCCAGTGGAAATTTTGAACAATGTCTGAATTCTTTTGACTTTATGCTGTTTGAGTTTTTGATGTCTTTCTTGATGAATAATGATTGCTGCTTTCATAAAAAATAAAGGTACAATGTTATATATTATCACACACAACATGTGTCATGATATTCACAATATACCAAACTTTATATCATGGCATAATGGGACACCGGTATTAATTTTTTATTCACAATAGTTTATCGCTCACCCCTAGTTACAGGTACTTTAATCACTGCACCACACAGGTTTTCATTTGCATGTCTGCATTCATTAAACCGCTCAACAAGACTGAAGCCAGTTCCAGGGAGGCTATTAAGACCAGAGATAATTTACCATGTATGTTAATTGCTGCGATCGGCTTTTCCCTCTAATGGGGCAGCATGGTAGCAAAGACATTGGATTGAAGAGTACTGCTGAGATACCGGTCAGTAAAACATATTCTAAATGGACTAAACTGGTGCTCTGGAAGAGAGTGCCTGCTCTGTTTCTAAAGATGGTTAGTTTTTAGCAGCAGTGCTTGGTTTGCCTTGCTTGGACTGCCAGACCCACCCCAGAAACATGGTAAAGGTGTGAAAATGTAAAATTGTCCTGGCTACACTCTCAGCCTGATTAGAGCCAATGAGTGGATGGGGCAGCATTATCCTTTATTAGAATAGTTACCGTCTCGTTTGTGTTGCCGTTAATGCCTGTAGTCCTTATTTGTCTCAATGCAGAATCCCCTCACAATATGAACGCTCTTTAGGTCAGCTAGGTTAGCTCTGCAGCACAGATGGCATCATCGGGACACGCTCAAACCCAGTCTTCGCGGTTAATGAACAGGTTGGTCTGCACGCAGCGACATTGACATAGGGGTAATGATCTGGTGAACTGCTATGATTAAGACTGTTTGACTAGGAAAGCCTGCTGGTTTGAAGGGACCTGACAAAGTGTATGCACAACCGGCCGCACTACAAATCGGGTCAGTCGGGAGAGAAGCCCCTTCAGTAAACACTGCAGTGTGTGTGATGGCTTTAGATGAAGGGGCTAGCAGCAGGACTCTGGGTTCTTCAGTGCATCTGAACATCTGGTCCCGGACTTGGACAGGATGTTGTTTCAGATAGGATATGTATCAAGCCATTACTCAGAGAAGAGCAGCTAATAAATCATTACATTTTACTTTTTCTTTGTAGTCTTAAACATTTTCAGTAATGTGAATTAAGAAAACTAACATCTTTGACATGCTGTTGTTGTTGTTGCACCTACATTATCTTGCCATATAAATTTCACTACAAAGCTTCAGAAATTTCCCAGGCCAAACTCTCATCGCCCTCCCATCTCAATCTATAGTCGAATTCTGAAGTCGCACCAGCCGGCTGGGACGTCTCCATTGCTTTGCTCTAACAACGCTGTGACAACGTGTCAGGTTCAGAGGAGGGGTCCGTCAGAGGATCTCCCGAGGGAAGGACCAATCTGCTCTCTGCCTTCCTCTCTCTGTTTAGGCCTCTGTTGCTTTCAAGCACCAAGAGACCCAATATGAAAACAGCACGCTGCTTTCTTCTGATCAGGCAGGTTAGGGGGAGGTTTTACACAGTAGCTATCTAATAGCATGGCGAATTGTACGCTCCTTTCTCCGCTGTACATGATGTACACTCATTTTTGACCGACTCCTTTGCCCCAGAAGAGGAGTCTCCCTGGGGTTTGATCCTATTACTTTTTGGTTGCAGATTAAGAACATGGTCCTATGGGGAAATGTCTAGTTATTGTACAGGGCCCAGAAAATTCATCGCCAAATTAACATCCTAATATTTGAATATCGACCGAGTAGACAAGGTCTGGATTCAAATCCAATCTAATTTGGTAACGTAAATGCTCATTTGCTGAGACTCTATCAGTGAATCTTATAGGAGACACTAAGAAGCTTAAATTTGGCCATTATTTTCAGTTTCACCTGGAATGGTTTAGGGAATAATCTAGACATTCAAGACTGATACACAAAGCACAGCAGGGATGAGGCTCTCTAGAATAGGCTTATTACCCACACTGTTGAGACAGCAGCCCTAAACACGCCTCAAACAATGACGCAAATAGACAAAGGTCCCGAATACAGATTAGCTTCAGACACGTGCTACCTATAAAAGGTCCTATGTCAATACATCGAACATGGGATAGTGCTGCTTCACTCAGTTTTGTTCTTTTGGTTATTGTGAAAGGAGAAATCAGGGTTAGATATGAACTCGCACGTTGAGTCATTCCAATGATTTCTCAGTTTTCCTTGGCCTGTTTAGGAGCCCCTCACCCTCACAGGGGTTAATCAGATAGGAAGAAATAACTTAGATTTACAGCGTGGAGTCTGCACAGCGTTTGGACTGTATCTGTTGTGTGGGCAGTCATAGACCACTCGTCATTGTTTATAATTCTGAAAGAAGCTGTCGTGTTCTTAAACAAAAACAAAAAAGATAAGTGGAGGCTGTTTTAAAGTGGGAGGAATGGTAGAGTGCAAATAACAGAATGCTGTCAAACTTTGATTCGGTTTAGTTTTAAACTTTTATTAAAAAAGGGGTTATAAAACCCTACTGTTCACGTTTACTGTAGGTATCATTCTGGGCCCGAGTATTACAGCGTAAAAGAGGAGGGCTTTCTTGTCAAAGCCAGTGACACAGCCCCTCGCCCCCCAGCTGAAATCCAGACGGGCAATAGGTCACACATACGTGCCAGAGAGGGTTTCTGCCCACAATGTAATTCCCATAGTCACGTCCCAATTTCCAGAGGTTGGCAAACCCAGATCGTGTCCCACAGGGGGCGCCGTCACAGTGGCGGCGAGGAGGAAAATCCTGTTCGTGCCGGCAGCGGCACCGGTTCTTTATCCCTGCTTAAATAGCAAGGCAGCTGAGCCCCAAGGAGCAGAGGCTTAGTGCAACATATCCACCAGCAGACAATAAGGACAAAGTGCTGCTGGTGTTTTATTTGTATTCCTTGCAGGCTCTTTAAAGCTCCCTCGCAGCAGTAAATTACAATAAAGGGAATTCACACCTCAGCCGTGTGATATTAGTTTTGTGTTTTGTTTCCTCAAAAGAAGCTGTCGTTTGGTTTGTTTGCTTCTTAGCCTCACGCAGTGCATTTTTTCTGTTTGTAAAATGATCCATCGATCGCCTGTTTTATTTGATTTATTTTCTGAGAGCGCTTAAGGTGCTTTGGCGAGGGGGTCGAATCAGATTGGACCCATTTACCATCCTCCAAGGTTTTTGTCCAGGTTACTCATGCCCCTACATTCAAAATCATGATGATTGCTTTATGGAGTGTGATTTATATTAGGCTAGGATTTGTGTCTGTGTGTGTGCGTGCGTGCGTGTGTGTGCGTGCGCGTGCGTGTGCGTGTGCGTTGACTGGGCTTACCCTCTCCTAATGGTAAATTCACTCCCTCCCCCTACGCCAGTTTGTCCTTCAGAACGTTAAACAATCCTCACCCATCGCCCTCACCTCAGTCGGTCTGTGCTCACCCCCCCTTCCCAAAAAGCCCAGCCGTCTTTAGTATTAATTCATTGGTTGAGGTAAATGCTGCTGTTGCCATTCTGGCCGTTCGGTGTGACTCCTCAAAGCTGGGACCGACCGGAGGCTAACCCCCGCAGTCACGGGATACAGGGCATTCCCCAATGCACACACCTGCACCGGCAGTATGGACCGTTTGTCAGGCGGTCGCCTCACGTGGTTACCTCACAGGAGAGGCAGGTGAGCGTGCCGGTTCATGTAGCGTCTCTGTGCCAACACGTCCGCGCCCTCAATCGCAACAGGTGTCTTCGTTTTGGTTGGATCGTCATATAAGTGTTGTAATGGCTGTCTCCCTTTTCCTTTGTAAGTCAAGTGCCCGTTTTACAATGTGCCCTGTTCTCTGAGCGGCAGGTAAGCACATAGGCCCAGTTTACAAAAGGACAAATCTGCAGCAGGATACCAACTGTTCTGTGGATTATGGCCTGGACATTGAATTTTAATGGAAGATTGTACAGATGGCGGAATAAGTTAGACCAAAAAAAAGCAGTGTGCGGAAGCTTTGAAGCTCAGTGATTTAACGCGGAGGCCGGAGTAACGCCTTCTAGCCTCCAGCGAAAATCATCTCTTATAGATCAGAACTCACATGCTCACATGGATGAGACGGATCTTATTTCATCAAATGGGTTCACGTTCCACCTCGATTAAATAGTAAAAACTGGCAGGCACCTATTTCATCGTCTGCTCTGTTGGCTTAAGCTAGCGTAACCATCTGATCATTGCACAGTGCAAGAGTAGTGACATGTGACATATATTTATGAATATGGACACTGATTAATGAACAATTAAACTCACTTCCAGCCATTAGACCGGTTCCTATTGCTTTGTTTGTCCTCCAGATCTCAACGTTTGTCTTTTTGCTATAATGCGACTGAAGAAAACTTTAATAATGTTATATGAGCTGCAGGTACCACAGTGTTGATCATGTTCTATTAGAGAAGGTTACAAATCCCATCTGGAGGAACATTCTCTCTCTCTCTCTGTCGCTCTTCTGCTCCCTCTCTCTCACCGTCTCTTCCTCTCATTGCTCTCTTTCTCTCTCTCTCTCTCTCTCTCTCTCTCTCTCTGTCGCTCTTCTGCTCCCTCTCTCTCACCGTATCTTCCTCTCATTGCTCTCTCTCTCTCTCTCTCGTACTCGCTCTCGCTCTCACTCTCACTCGCGTGCTCTGCCCGTAGGTCCAGTTAGGAAGCCCAAGTATGTGGAGAGCCCCCGCGTTCCTGGAGACAACATCGTCTCAGCGCTGAGGAAGACGACCCAGCAGACGGAGGTTTCTCGGGACGGTGAGTGCGAGCTTACTGTGGGGAGAGAGGGGTCGGCATGCTTCAGGCAACGGGGTCTGTCAGCGCGACTTGGCTCCACAGGTACAGGTCCCTGAGAAGTATTTAAACCATGTCTTAGGGTCTGATCTAAGACTGAGCATATGTGCTTATGTGTATCTGCTTGCTAATCTCACGGTGCGGTTACTGCCAGTGGGTTTTAATCACCCTGTAGGTGTTTTGGTGGTGTGGTTTGTTTGTCTTTATTTCAGTTAGATGTTAGTTTATCTGTATATTTAGTGTGTTGTTGTTGTTGTGTGTGTGTGTGTGTGTGTGTGTGTGTGTGTGTGTGTGTGTTTGATGTTGGTTGTTTAGTCTGTTGGTATGTGTTACATGTCAGTTGTGTGTGTGTGTGTGTGTTTCTGCGTATGTGCGTGCATGTGTGAGAGAGGGTAAATATTCTGTTCCACATGGCTGAAATTGGGTGAGGACAGCGAGGAGCCCTTTTAGGTTCCTGCCATGGCCAGACATATGAGAACCTGGTGGCAGCCCCTTACAAGCAGGGTCTGCTGACCCGTCAGCGTGGGCTTTCCACAGCTACCCCCCCCCCCCCGACCCCGAGCTGCCACCTGTTTCACAGCCATGTCTCTGACTGCGGTCCCAGTTCATGCGTACACAGCGCCCACTCCCATTTGACCACCCCCAACAAAGACCCTTTGCAGCACCCTACAGAAATGCTGTGTGTTTATGGTAACCGGACACCCTCGGATCTCAGGCTGTGGGCCTTGAGCCCTCTATCTTCCCTGGTGTTAAAGTATGAAGAACAGCAGGGCGATTGGTAGGGGGATAAAGTGTGGAGACATTAAAATCCTGGGAATCTGGAACTCTGTGTATACCATGTCATGGACTGCTAATGCATGCAATGTGTGGCGCTGCCAGCCATCCCTTTCACACGCTTCCTTTGGAGCGAGAGTCATAAAGGGTGTAGATTTCAAGCCACTGCCAAGAGCCATCTGGTATATTTTAATAATTGCAGCAGTAATGTGCAATTAGCCACCTTTTTAAAAACCTGGGTGATGTCATCCGATTGGCAGGACATGGAGATGGGTTTTGATTGTTCCAGGTGCTGCCGCAAGATATCTTTGTTACTGTTGTTTGTAGAGGGAAATCTCTTAGTTTTTTTTTTTGAATTATAATTATGGGAGAAGAACAAAGCAGAACCTTACAGTGGGGTAGGATTTATTGGAGGTTTGGAGACACTCATACAGGGAAACTCAACCAATCACATTTACATTTTTAGTTGATGGAAACCGAATTGTTCCGCCTTCTAGAAGGCCTTGGTTGACAACACTGTCATTGGCATAATGTATTATGTAACGGTTAACCATTATTGTAAATGTGGCAACTGGTGGAGAAGGAAAGTTGATATGCTCATTTGCTGAGTTCAAAGAAGCCTTAGAGACGGGAAACACCAAAGCTAGGTGGACTGTAACAGGGAGGCTTTGGCTTGGTGAGACTTCCCAGAGTCATTACAAAAGGCTAATGGCCAGTTCCGCAAAATTAGGGTGTTTTGCTGGGAATGCCTCTTTCAAAACAGATGATGCCACCCATAACCGCACATGTTACATGCAGTAACCGCACATGCTACATGCAGTAACCGCACATGCTGTATCAGTCTGAACACTTTCACCAAAGCCACAAAACACCAGGAGCAGCATCTTTTTGTTAAGGTCACTTTGAAAATATTTGGATATATAGAACTGGAGACAGAGGGAGACAACAGCGTGATGGAAAGGCCGCTGCTATGTTATTAACTCAAAATAGTGGAATCAAATGTCAGCTGTGTGTATTGGGTGATAAGTTTGGAGTAAATAAAGCAGCCTGGCTTATTGCAGCCTGACAGATTAATACAGATACATGCAGACGGGCGATTCAAGGAAAAACCTACAGTGAGGGGGACCGGAGGCTCTCTTATGCTGTGGGGGGGCATTTTCCCTGGCATGGTTGGGTCCATTTGTCCCCTTAGAGGAAAGGGTCACTGCAGATCATTACAAAGTTATTCTGAGTGATCACCTTTACCCCATGGTGAAATATTTCTATCCTGATGGGAGCACGAGGGGGTCCACAGGGCACGAGGGGGTCACTGAATGGTTTGATGAGTGTGAAAATGATGTGAATCATATGCTGTAGCCTTCAAAGTCTCTCAACCCAATTGAACGCCTATGTTAGATTTTGGACATGGCTCTATACCATCTATCATCAAAACACCAAGTAAGGAAAGATCTTTTGGAAGAATGGTGTTCCTTCCCTTCGGTAGTGTTCCAGTGACTGTAGAATATATGCCAAGGTGCATTGAAGCTATTTTGGCAGCTCATGGTGGCCCAACACCTTACCGAGACACTTCATGTTGGTTTTTGTCGTTATTTCACATTTATTTCCCTGTCGTTATTTTACTGCTGGGGGATGGATGCTGAAAGCCCAGTTCTGCACCCCTAGGTATGTTACTGGTTTTGGTGGTGTACTGACAGTATATTATGGGATGGAACATGTAAGTTCTACATGCGGTCAGGGGCAGGGTTGTGGCAGGGTCTGTGTAGACACCTGTCCACCCCCCCACCCCACCTCGGAAGGCAAACACCGCGCTATGGAGAGTGAGGCCATCCAGCCCACAGTGCTGAGTTTAGAGGGGAAACTGGGTAATTTTTACATTTTACCCATTTATACAGCTGGAGGTTTTACTGAAGCAATTCAGATCAAGTGCTTTTCTCAAGGGGTTTTGTTAATTTGAACCGACACCCCGCAGGTCACAAGTCCCGTCTCCGACAAAGGCCCACATCTGCCCAGAGATGAGAGAGGGGCTGTGCTATGAAGGGTGTGAAACCCCCGATTGGCCATCTACAGTGTGTAACTGCTAAGCGTTAAAGCACCCTCATCTTCCTACAGGTTTTCATTACTTTTGCCCCAAGTTCTAATCAGGCCGAAGTAAGCAATCAGAATCAGGATTTCATGGCTGTGCGTGCTTGTCCCAGGTGGAATGAGCCGATTGCAGAGCAGAAGCTCCTGAGAAGGATTGGCGCTTGACGAGTCTCAGATCATAGGAGGTATTTAATCAGCATCGTGTAACTTGAAAGGATTGCCTTCTCCAGCAGCCCAAGGTTAGAGGAACGGAATTGGTAGATCAGTATGTGGATTACAATTTCACGAGTATTGTGACAAACTAACATGAGTCAACAAAACTAGCTAATTTTCTTCAAATGCCATTCATTCTTGCAAATGAAAAGAAAATTTTTCCCCTTTGACTGTTTTATACAGCTTTCTAAATCACGTCACTTTGAAAGTGGGATTCACGGTTTTCCTTTAGAATACGAATTTGCTTTCTTGGAAAACCACTTTTAATAACTAGTTATAAGTAATGAGCAATGTTAGTAACATCTGCAGATATTGGCACTGCAATGGCCTGCTGGCTATAGATCTCATTAAGCTTACCCTCAAAGTCTGGTTTCAAACCAATTAACACATATAAACTGAGGGGGTGTTGCAGTGGTGTGGCCAGTGACAGTGAAGTCAGACGTCAAAGCAGTGTGTTCTTCCATCATACTGATGAGAACATCGCTTGTGATGAAATAATTAGCACTTGTTCGTTAGCAAGTCGTGATGGGTTTTATTTATTTACTTTTTGCACTTGGACTTCAGAGTTCCCTATCGAGGAAATGTTGAAAGTGTTCTTCAGTCCTTATGAAGGATGATCTGCCTTAGTCAAATAGAGTTTGACCCTGGAACTGTTCTCAGTGTTTGTTTTTGAAGGGAGAAATTGTCTGGAAAAGGAGCTGAGCTCTCACCCAAAACGGAAATATTTCTGCCAGCCTCTGGTAAAGATCTCATTTTAGGGGCGCATATTGGTAAAACAACATTTTTTAAAATAATATTTGTGGTTGCCGCTCAGTCACTGACGTATTGTAGTGGGTTTATCATAAATTTCTCATAAACCACAGATCCTAATAGCACTTAATAAACATACGCTTTGTAGTTCTAAGTATATATTTAATACATAAGAACATTAACTAGTATCTATTTTCTTATATGAAATAAGTGTATTGTTCTGTGCACTTATTATTCAATTATTCAAAACTTAGCCTCATTTAATCACACACAACTTATTTCACAGGGCTGACTGTCACTAGAAATGGTTCTCGTTAATGTCCATGATTTGATTAAATGTTTTCTTCGTAAAAGACTAGTAGAATTCTAGGCCTTCCATTGGATCCAGCCAGGTATGGAGTGAACTAGCTGTCACAAAAGACAAGAGCACAGAAATCAAAATTTTGTAAGTGTAAAATTAAAAAATACAACTTCTCAAATTTTTGAGAATTTTTATCCTGTACAAACACAAAACTCAGTCTGCGTTTAGAAATTTTAGGGCTCTCTGCGCCCTCGACAACTTTGACATCCAAGATAAGCCATTCAGAGCAAACTGCTTCATTGTCACATTTCTATGTTAGCTGTGGGTTTATTCAACCAATTCTATGATCAGAACAATTTACAAAGGCAGGAAATCTACCCTTTTAGTTTGAGGCTATACATTTACCATCTGAGGACAGCAGCCATTTACTGCACTACTGTAAGGAACTTGCGATTTGATGTAGGACAGCAGCCATTTACTGCACTACTGTAAGGAACTTGCGATTTGATGTAGGACATTTTAGAGCTAACAAATTTAATCAATTTGTTTGTATGAAGCGCAACCAATACACTCACACAGAAGTGACGGAATTGTGGGTAGATATGTTTGTCTATTATCAGGATCTGACCAGAGCCAAATGTTCTTATGTCTGAATGAGTATTAAAGTGCAATAGACCCCTGTATGCCTGCTTGCTCTCGATGGTGATTGATAGTCCCAATAATCATCAAGTGTAAACCGAGTATTGTGCGTGTGCAGAACGGGAGTTGTAAGTGTAAACCGAGTTTTGTGCGTGTGCAGAACGGGAGTTGTAAGTGTAAACTGAGTTTTGTACGTGTGCAGGATAGGAATTGTAAGTGTAAACCGAGTATTGTGCGTGTGCAGAACGGGAGTTGTAAGTGTAAACCGAGTTTTGTGCGTGTGCAGAACGGGAGTTGTAAGTGTAAACCAAGTTCTGTGCGTGTGCAGGATAGGAGTTGTAAGTGTAAACCGAGTTTTGTGCGTGTGCAGAACGGGAGTTGTAAGTGTAAACCGAGTATTGTGTGTGTGTGCAGAACGGGAGTTGTAAGCGCAAACCGAGTTTTGTGCATCTCCGTATTGTTTTTGTTTCAATGTTTGACAAATGTTATTTCAATGTTTGAGAGTGGTTAATTGGTTGCACGCACATCTGTACTTAATCATATTGACTCCGAAAGCAATTCTTTCCCTGTTGAGCGTGCTCCGGAGTGTGAGTTACAGAGGGACACCGTGGTCTACCCAGTTACAGAGGGAGGCTGTATGGTGTCCGAGGCAGGGGGAGTTTGCCTGTGCTCTCTCAGCTCCTGCCTAGTCTGAGGGTTACACAAGGTGTCATGCTGCTGTCTGTCGTTATTAATGCCCCCACTCTTATTTAACTCAAGCAAAAGTGTGTTTTTTCCCTCTACTATGTAAACTGAGCTGCATCACACTCCGGTAATATCTCAGAGGTCCTCACGCAGAACTGGGTTAGTTTACCGATTAACATTTTACCCATATATACAGATTGCTCAAAGGTACTGCTGCCACTTCTGCGTGGCCCGTGATTAACAGCTCTGCTTGTTGTCAAGGTGACACAGAACACAGTTGCACCCCAAGCCTCTTTTGGTTATTTCAATTGCAAAGTTCCCTTTCTCGCAGCCTGAGGAATATGTACAATTGTAATTGTTTAAAGGATAAGTAATTTGAACAGTGAGCTTGCACAGAGTCACTTTTGAGGCAGCTCCTGCGACAGACAGGTCTCACTGTCAGCTGTGTCCAGGCAGCGCATTATTCCAGCCCACTCTGTTTTAGCCCTTTTGTTTTGTTTAGCTGGTGCGCCAGATGCTGCCCCAGGGGTCAGTTCTAATTTAGATAACCATCACAAAGGCAGTGCTGCAATCTCATTTCATTATGTGTCGGTAAAGACACTTATCAGAACAATTACCCATGAGCACGCTGCGACCTGTTTGCTAGGCCTGTTCTTTACCTCAGAGCAGTGGCCATGTTATGCAAACAGCATTCTCGTGTATTTATTTCTTCTCTGACTCCTATTGTCTTGGAGACATTAGGGTGCATTGGCTTAATTGCAACTGATTGGCTTACTCTTACATCCTTCCTCCTCATTTTATGTACTGAGGAAGTTTCAAGTATAATACGGAACGCGTTTTTGAGTGCGAGGCGTATTCCAATGACTACGAGGGTCCATCTGGTCGTGGTTGATCTGTGCCATTAAACCCTGCCCGGTGCTGGCAGGCGCAGAAAGCCCCGAGGAAGCTGTATGAAGGGCAGTCACGTTTCAATCCTGAGACTGTCATTGCATGTGCCATGGCTCCTTAGAGAGCTGGTTGTGGATGGAGCTTGTGATTAATATAATGAAAACGAGCCCTCGAGGAGCCTCCCTTCAGTGTGCAGTCGCCGTGTGTGAACAGGTCAGCGTTTGCAGGATCTGAAGTGCTGGAGAAGTGGTTGCTATGACAATTTTTTGAGCGTGTGGCTTCTGGTTTTAACCACATGCTATTAACTAATCAGCTTACCTTTACTTTTCAGTACTGTTTTAATAATTATTTATCTTGTGCTGAAATTGATTAAGTTAAAATTTATGTGATGACTAATTCATTAAAATGTCACGGAAGGATACAAGTGTCCAAGCGATTATCCAGTGTCCAAGGTTTTTGAGATTAGAATTCTTAAACACAAATAGTAGTAATGCATGAATCCAAATGTATTATAAAATGTGATTGACACAGTCTAATCATCGGGAATTACTGACATCCATTCTCATCTGAAGGTCAGTTCCTCTGGGGCTCATTTTCATCATTTCATCATTTCACAAAGGCATTTCATATTGAAATTCTGTCTACACCCTGAGTATGCAATGCTGCAATGCCCCCCCCCCCCCCACTATTGAAATGAGCTGAATATGCTGGCCTGCTTTGTAGGGCATGATTTGGCTGAAGCCAAGGCCACTCAGCTATAGTGACCTATGCAACAGCACGGTTGCCATGTGGCAATTTCCCACCAGGGGTCTACAAGTGGCTCTTCTTCCGTTTGCCTATTAACCTGTCGGCATTGTGCCCCTTCACGCTACTCACTCATGCCGTCCTCAACTACTCCCTCTTAGAGTAAAGATCAAGCATTAAGGGTGTGCTGAAATGTTGGGAATGCACCTAGAAGAGATGTTAAGTTGAGCTTCAAACTCATGTCTCAGAGTAAGGTTAAAGGTTCATAAAAGAGAGGTTACAAATGAAAGAGAGGACTTCAGAGTGAACAGAATACTTCAATGTTTATCTTGGCACTTAGTCATAGTTTCACAGTGTTGAAATGCATGTAAAGAAAATATGGGGGCTCATGCTTTTTGTTAAGTATTGATTTCCTGGAGTGATGTTCTAAGGAAACAGCCTTGCTATCAGCTTTTTGGGTGACACTCTTCCCGTTTAATTACAGACCAGAGCCATCCAATGGACGCGGTACAACTGTGACCTTCGTGTGTGCACACCAGATCTTTCGCCACAAGTCAAACTCAGTCCTGGATTGTTTGCAGTGGGAGTGATGTAACCTGTGTGTTTGTGCATACTGGCCCTCTAACTGAGAATAGAACCTCCTGGGCCTACTAAGCTCAGGTAACCAATTCAACTCTGGTCTTGACTCTTGGAGGGTGACGTCACTTTTTCTAGGGAACTTGTGTTCAGCAAGATAAGATTTAATGCACTATACAAGCTGGTATTTATGTTCATTAAGAGTGTATTTGTGCTGACGGATGCTTTAGCCAAGCAGAGGCACCAGCATGAGAGAATCGTTATACAGAGAGTTGACCTCAATATTCACATTGTACACAGAGTATCAATTATCACAGTGATTCTGTAATTGTTTTAGAAATGATCCAGCATTTCCACTCACATGTGCTACTTAGCGATTTTTTCCCCCTTGTTTCAATTAGGTCACGCTGTCTCTTTCATGGATTTAATAATTTAATAATTTTTTATCCTTTTTATGAGGCTGTATGAAGCATTATTTAAACAGAGCTGAAATGGGGATCTGGGCTCAAACTTCGTCTTCATCAAAACAGCGTGTGTTTAGGTCTGGTTTATTTATCACACGTTGTATTCCCGTAAACAATGGGGTTGAGACTGGACTGAAGACCTGCTCGAGATGTGCCAGTCTGTTTTGGTGATGACCGGACCCAGACCCGGTCCAGTGACTGCAGTGGTAACGCGCTCACAGGTCTTCAGAAACTGCCGCATCAGCGTCCTGATTAGCTGAGCCCTGCCTATGACCCCAGAGCGGGTCGGCTCCCACAAGGACCTGCTCACGCCCCCAGGTGAGGAACGGTGGTAAAAATAAACAAGCGGAACAGAAATCAGGGCGGCAGCACCACCTTCTCCCTGGATACTTTATACTGAAGGATTAAAGGGTTCGTCCTCCCAGCGCTGGATGAAATCGTCGTGCTATCTGGCTAACCCCTCCGAGGTTCTATCCATGAGTAGATCTCTTGAAGAGAAGAACTACGGACACATAGAGTTGGGTGACCTTTCTGGCTGGCATAGGGTTTTCCGTTTTCTCTGGATGGCT
>JAOVYW010004993.1:0-11179 GCA_025775045.1 Hiodon tergisus | reverse complement strand
AGAAAGGCAGTATTTAAGTACTGTCCTATCCAGAAAGGCAGTATTTAAGTACTGTCCTATCCAGAAAGGCAGTATTTAAGTACTGTCCTATCCAGAAAGGCAGTATTTGAGAACCGTTCCATCCAGAAAGGCAGTATTTGAGAACCGTTCCATCCAGAAAGGCAGTATCTGAGAACCGTTCCATCCAGAAAGGCAGTAATAAAGTACTGTGATTTGTGCGGTCTGGATTACCAGGCAAACTAGTTTTTCCAGGGCAGTCTCATTCTGTCTTTCTCAGGTGAGAAGTACGAGCTCCACACTGGAACCCCCACCACCCCCAGCGTATTTGTGCACGTGTGTGAAAGCGACCAGGAAAGCTCGGGGGCTGAAGAGGATGAGGGGAGACGCATCCGCCCCAAAATCATCCAGACACGCCGCCCAGAAAATTCCCCTGTCCCGCACTGACTGACTCATCCCAGTTACTACTCAGTCCTTGGGCCCTGTACAACATGCAGCATCCCTCACCACAAGGGGGCACCGTGTGTAAGAGCTGAACTGGCTTCCTCACCTCCGTCTCCTCTTTCGTCTGTCACAGCAAATCAACAAAACAAGGCAACAACAGCTGTTTTTTTATGTTCTTAATCTTGCATGCAAATTTTCACAGGTATGTAAATGACGGTGGAACTGCTGGAGTGGTATGTTTATGGTGAATCTTTGTTTGTGGACGAGAAAAAGATGCATTCGTTTTGGTTTTGATTGTAAATGTGAAGAACCTCATTATTAGGCATTTTGGATGTTGTACTTTACTATCAGAATTACTGATTATTTTTCTATTTTCGTTGCTTGCTGACACAGCTCTCTTGTGTCTCCTTCACCTTGTTTCCATGGAGGTTGTGTGGACGTAGGCTTAGTTCTGAGGGCAGTCATTTTAGGATGTTAGGTTCTGTAGGACCTGACAAGCCTTAGTGCTGATGTGTCAGAGAACACAATGCTCTGGGTTTTCATCACAGAAGGGCTTTGGGTGTCTGCTATTAGGCACATTATTCAGTCCGATTGTATTTTGTAAATTTTGTTTGCTTTGGAAAGTGTTTAAAGACCCTGATAATATGGATTCTTTCCTCAATTAAAAAGCTGAGCTTTATCTGCATGATTCTGGTACATCCTGACCTCTGGCAGTACTTAATTCATCACACGGGAAGACCTTTTTTCAGTACTTGATCATATTTGTTTTTCAGTTTTTAGCAGGGTTACTTTGAGGCCTTGTTGGTGTGGTTGTGTGTGTGTGTGTGTGTGTGTGTGTGTGTGTGTGTGTGTGTGTGTGTTCGTTCTTAGCTTTATTTAGACTCCGCTCAGAACTCAGCTGTAGTGCGTGAGGAGGCCATCCATTGTAGCTGAGTAAATCAATCTCTGGTCAAGCCCGTACACAGCGCAGCGTTAATCACATACATGCTAGTGTGCGATTAAACATAACTCCCTGATAGGGCATTTTAGCCATTTCTTCATTGTGATGCTGTGCTCTCCACTGCCCCCAAAAGACACCTACAGTTACTGCAACATCTGCACCTTCTATTCCCCTTACATTCAAGCAAACCTCTTTCCTGGGCGAGCGTTTTGGATACTTATTTCATTCTTTTTTCTTTTTTTTTGGAGATGAATGCAGTTCTAAGCTCTTGTTATCTAGTTAAACATTATGTATGTTAAATTAAAATGTCGAGTAAGAGATATGAGAGCGAGAGCAGTAGTTTTAAACCCTTTAAGCTGTGTTATGTAGACCTTGTTAGTCTGCTCCACTTCCCTGTAGGTGAGACCTTTCTGCAGCCTGGCCTCTCAGTGTCACTTGTAGTTAGGGTTAGGGTTAGATAAGACATGCAGGGCCTCTTGGTACAGGGAAAAACAGATGTCTGTATTTATCCATATCATATCTCTTCATGTAATTCGTGTACGTGCAAATGATTTATTTGTGATTAGGCAGATCAACGGAATAAACAGCTTTCAGTAAATGTGTGTGTGTTTATGTCATAGTGCTTAAAGAGTGGTAGTCACTTTACAGGGTACATTTTATGTAAAGAAATGCCTCTATGTGCTGAAACAGTTTTGTTTGGCTTAAGAGTTAGGTTAGGTTTAGGGTTAAAGTTGGGGGGAAAGTGAGTTCCAAATGGCTATTTGTGCCCATTTAGATTGTCAGTATGGGGTTAGTCTACATTACAGAAAGTCCTACAGAAAATTACCAAGTACCTCATTCCTTCATATTCCACAAATTTTTGGAAGTAGTGTCTGTCAGGCAGAGAAACTTATGTTAAGGGCAGAAAAAGGCAAAGTGGTCCTTCCTGCTCCAACAAAACCCTGTCATCGGTCTTTCGTCTTGACACCAAATCAGTCAATGGTATCATTGTTTCTGCTCTGAAATGCTAACGAAAAAATCTTTGGGGTCCTCTGACAGAAGCTGTCTACACCTTCAGTTTAGTGCGTTTCTATGAAGGCAACATTCCTTCTCTCTTAATCAGGTTGTCAAGGTTAACAAGGACAGTGTGAAGCTGTGCTGAGATGATCCAATTTTGGAAAATTATTTTCTCACAAAAAACAAAAGGTCTGAGTTTCAAAAATTGAAAAAAGTAATCCATAC
Organism: Hiodon tergisus; assembly: GCA_025775045.1. Classification (NCBI taxonomy): domain Eukaryota; kingdom Metazoa; phylum Chordata; class Actinopteri; order Hiodontiformes; family Hiodontidae; genus Hiodon; species Hiodon tergisus. The sequence continues at coordinate 8,577 of JAOVYW010004993.1, read as the reverse complement.
TCTTCAAGCCTTCATAAAAATCCTTAAATTGAATTAGGATGTTTCATGGATCCCATCTGAACCAGGAGCCCACTTGTCTCACACCTGGTTCAGATGATTATCCAAACCAAGATTGATGGTCAGTGCTTCTTTAATGTGACAAAATGTGTCTGATATTAAAATGACCAATCGGAAGCCAAAAAGAATATCCCTAAAGCCAATAACTGTCATGATGAACAAGCAGCTAACTCCTTAGCTTTCCCCTACTGCTGAGCTGAGTTTGTGTGACCTTGAGTTGTCATCTTAGACTCGTTAGGAGTGTTGAAATCCCAGGGAACCTGAGTCATGTAATTGGGCCACGGTGGAAGGCTGGACGAGGTATGAGGGGTGGGAGAGTGACACACACTATTAAAGGTTTACTTTAGGTGCTCTGGGTTGCGAGTCTTCAGATACATCAGCTCCACATGGAAAGTTGGATTTAGGATCATCTTTACCACCACCAATGTCAGCTGACATCTTACTCTGGAAATGTTTATCTACTTTCATCTAAAAGGTATTTATTTTTTCCATTTGCCCACAGTAACTGCACTCCTATACAGAGGTACATTTTTTCTGCTTTCTGGCTATTTCTATCGTTGACTCGAGTGAGTGGCACTAAAAGTCCAAAGGACAAAATGGTCAGTTGCAAGAAGTACAGACAATAACGGAACATCACTGGAGAACCTTACCTAATCATACAAACTGAGAAGAAGCTTAAATCTATTTTAGAGATTTGAACTTGTGGGAGTGTTTCAAGAGAGTAGGAGCCTCACTCTCAGCCTAACCAGCGGGGAACAGAATGCCACCCACAAACAGCACAGGCCTGTCCACCCTGCTGACAGCCTGGCTCCTGCATTGCCTGAACGGGACTGGGGAACCATCTGTGTTAATCAGGCCCATCACCCAGGGACAAGGACAAGACCAGGGTGAAGACCAGGGACAAGGACAAGGCCAGGGTGAAGACCAGGGACAAGGACAAGACCAGGGACAAGACCAGGGACAAGGCCAGGGTGAAGACCAGGGACAAGGACAGGACCAGGGTGAAGACCAGGGACAAGGACAAGGCCAGGGTGAAGACCAGGGACAAGACCAAGGCCAGGGACAAGACCAGGGACAAGACCAGGGACAAGGCCAAGGTGAAGACCAGGGTCAAGGCCAAGGCCAGGGACAAGGCCAGGGTGAAGACCAGGGACAAGACCAGGGACAAGACCAAGGTGAAGACCAGGGTCAAGGCCAAGGCCAGGGACAAGGCCAGGGTGAAGACCAGGGACAAGGACAAGACCAGGGACAAGGACAAGACCAGGGTGAAGACCAGGGACAAGGCCAGGGTGAAGACCAAGGTGAAGACCAAGGTCTGATCTATCTCATGTTAATGGTCGGTCTCTTTAGCTTCTTCACCTTCGGCATCATGCTCAGCTACATCCGCTCCAAGAAGCTAGAGAACTCTCAGGACCCATACCACCAGTACATTGCCCGAGATTGGACCCGGGAGCTGGCCCCACCCCCGGCCTCGCTCACTCGGGCACTGCGTGAGGCAACCTCCCGTCATGGCCGCCCAGAGAAGGATCCCATCATCATCGGTAACCACAATGCATTGGAGCAACTCCCAGGGTGAGGGGTTTGAATATCAGATATCTGTTGAAACCTAGTCGTTTGGACCGAAAAATTTAACATAGAAAATCCAGCGCACAAAGGAAAATTTGCACCATTGATCACACAGAAATCAGTGTACATGCATTTTCACTTGCCAATTGCTATTAGGAAATGTAAATTTGATTTTAAATTTAAAGCATTATAATGCTCTCTAAAAGTAGCAATTAATAATAATTTTTATGCCTTTGTAATTGAATCCAGATTAAATTGTGCCATTTATAGGCCCCTGAAAAAAAAAAATTTAATCACAAAGCATTTATCCGTTCCTAATGAAGAGAAATCTTAATAACATGCTCCCCTTTATCGGTAATAATTGAGTAAGATTACACATTGAATTGCCACTAATGGAGTGTATGTTAGCAGCACTGTGTAGGATGGGAAGAAAATTTGTAAATTGTATAACGCATAACTGCAATAAATATGTTATAGAGACATTTTTTGTGCCTATTATCAATTCATTTATTTTAGTAAAATGTTACAAGATACAGACTACAAATAGAATCGACAATGTTGCGCCGGTGCTTAAGCTTTTAAGCTTTGTATATCTACAACATAAATTATCAGAGCTCAGGGTGTTCTTGGGCCACGTTACTGGAGTTTAACACACACATTTTCTGAATCCAATCACATTTTTTCACCTTTTTCCACACACTCCCAGTTCGGGATATAGTTAACTGGCCTGAACTACATCATTAAATTGCCAGTTGTATAAATTGATACAGTTGACATTGAGAAAATAATTGATGGATAATAATACTGCTGCTTAGGTCTCCCTAAACATTCAGTACACTGACTGGGACAAAAACATTTTGTAAGTTATAAAAAATCCCTGGCACTTGGGTCGTGTCAATCAGTGAGACTTTCTTTAGGGCCAGCCAATGACAATTCTGCTACCCACAGTGAGGACACGCCTTCACTCAGACCAGCTGACCACTCCTAAGGGAGAGAAACAAACCATTGCCATCAAAGGTCGCGTTTTCCAGAAGTGATTCTAATAAGTTATATCAAGAGTTCACACATCTAAAAGGTTACAATATACATCTAATCTGCTGAATTTCGCCCGTGTTTATAATCTTTATTTTTAAAATGATTTATTTTCATATACTTTCATAAGTTTAAATAACACCCCATCTTGGGTCTAAAGGGAAAGACAAGCATTTCCATGAGACATTATCAAAAATATGTGATTAGAATTTTTAAATAAACACTATAACAAAAACCAAGCTGAGCACAACCAAACTCTGCTGAACTCCAGTGGGACTCGAAGACATTTTTGTTACTTGATTACATGGCCTCTTGTCATCCATCCAAAAATACAGCCTAGGACCACCTAGTGCCTTACTTCCTAATCCCGACTGCTTTGGAGACTATTACCTGTGCAGGTTAGCTACCTGACTGCTTCCTCAGTCTGCCGTCAGTCCTCCTTCTTGCCATCGAGGAGCTCCTGGGTGTGCTGCGCCAGCAGCTTCCTCGCCTCCATCTGCTTCCTCAGCGCGGCTTCAGCCTTCCTGCTCTGGTAGATCTTCGAGGCGGCGAAGGCCAAGCACAGCAGCAGTGTCTTGGCTGCCAGGATGTAGAGGAGTAGAGGTACATTGTCCAGGGCCTAGGGCCAAAAAAAAAGGCAGAGTTAGAGCACTGGACCGAGGACCAAAGGCTGCCACTCCCACCAAATCAGTGAGTAAAACCCCATTCAATATTTCATACGGTTATGGTTTATTATTACTTTTGTAGATACATTCAGAAACACCTTTGAGAAACAACATGGGTTTTTCCACTTAATGTGCTTTTTGGCATAAAATGGCAGAGTCAAGCAATATCAAACAGAGACGGAAATGAATGTATCAGCTCAATCAAGTCAAATGAGGTTGGGGAGAACAAGCATCACCGGGACTTCTGGCCCCACTGATATGGGCGAGTACTTACCCAATTACCCAAAAGAAAAAATGGCTGTTTTAAAACTGCAAAAATAAATGCATGTATTATAAATGTAACCAACAAATAAGATTCAGATGAGGAAGCTCCAGGCAATCCTAATCAATTGGGGTTTTTCCATTTATTTTTAAATAAACATCAACTTAAATACTGCGTGAAAATACTTCATTAGTTAAGCAAGAGAAATCTCTACTTTATTCAAGTGCTTGAGCTTGACTGAAACCAAACGCAAAACACCGGCTTAAGTACCAGGGTCGGAGCCCCTGATCAACGGCATGCAATTTTACAGCACGATACTGAGTCCAAAACGCGAGTACATTCATTAGGCATGTTAACCAACCCCCTCTCCCTGGAAACAACCGTGGACAGATCAGAACAGCTGCTGGCGGACAGTGCGAGCACAGCAGGTATGAAGGCCCACGCGCGAGACTGCCTGTGTCACTCAAGCACACTTTTCGGGATAAAAAGTACACTGATCACACGTAATCACGATCATTAGAAATACAAAAAGGCATAGTCAACAAATCAAATCAAATCAAATCAAACAGTAGCGATAACCCAACTGTCACCTCTCATGAATGAATCGACCTGTGCACACCATAGCAGTACTGAACCAGGCGCTTCAATATTTATACCGCACACCTACTGCGTATGTGTCCGTTTTTATGGACTGAAGTCTCTGAAGACAGAAATCTCAGCAAATATACATCCCCACGAAAGACGGTATAGCTAATACTGCTATACTTAGTAGCTAACGAGCCATAATTCTACAGGCTTCCCACACCATAATTTATGACTGTGTATACCATAAAATAGGCATAACGCAAGTACATGACAATTTTAGTTCCCCAAAAACAACAGCCTTTAACAATTCAAAGCTTGCAACTCACCCTCCAGTTGATCATTTTGGGCAGGTATGACGTCTAAAACCGTCACTGCTGGAAAAGAGCTAGGCAGGCGGTAACTGGAGTGTTTAGTGGTGGTGAAGGCGTGACTATTAGACAGCTGACGAATAGCACAGGTTGTTCACAGCACCGCGTTCGTTTCCGGGCCATCATATTAAATGACAAATCAGTATACTTTTTGGATAAAAGCCTTATAATTTCACGTAGTTTCCAGTGTGTTGGATGGTGTCCAAAACATATATATAAAGTTACTTGCAAGATTTAGTTACTCAGAAATTTCTACAAATATGCAATATTCAACATTTACTGACTGAATTAATTGAAAGGAACCTTACGACATGATCCATGCCACTGTATGGTTACGCACTGGATCTCACAATTCCATACTTTAAGCAGTTATTAAGGTATTCTTGTGGTTACTTTTTATTTTATTTTCTATGCTTGCATGTAACATCTATCAAGTCATACCAAGAAAGTATTTTCTAATTTGAATTTATTCCAAATGTGTTTGTTTTTTGTTATAACCCATTGTTTATGATATTGTCATAAACACTAAACAGAATTTTTTTTTTTGGGCCGGGAAACAAGTATTACTGTATATTATCCTACTCTGTCAGCACCTCTAATTTTGTTTACTTTCTGCAACACAGAATAAGAAAAAGAAAGTATTATAGCGCTGCATGTTACTCAATAAACCCTCGCTTCGTCACTGGCTCCAAGTATTCATATAATTACAGAAATTATTTCTACAAATTGAAAATATTAACTTCAACTTCACTTGGTTGAACTTTGTAATGAGAACATTTTCCCTATTTAATGTAATTAACTGTTGGTTCATCAACATTTATGCCTTAGAAATGTTACAGATGTATCCATTCTCATGCAGAGAAAGTGAAACTGCCATGAACAAGGCTTGTGTTTTCTTTTTTGGTCAAATATTAATTTACTTTCTATGGAATTTTCTATAATATATTACATTTACATGTAAGCAGTCATTTCAACCCATTAAACAAATTATGATACAATTACAGTATATATACACTAAAGGTTATTTATTAACCAAGACATTGTGGCATTTTATAGCAGACAAGCTTCTTATTATTTGTACATTTAAGAGAGTAATAAAGGCACTGGATATAAGCCACAATCATAGACATAACAGGCTTAGACCTGGTATATTTAAATATGTGGCTATCAAATTGACCAATCAAGAAAATTGGTTTAACATTCAAGAGGATTTTTGTCAAATTCAAAATAGGCCATAACATTTTACGAACACAAGCTTGATTTCTCCATTAACATTGCAGATGTGACGCAATCAAAGAGCGCAGTTATTTAGTGGAAAGAAACAATTGCCTACATTGTTGACAAGACAACCAACACGAAACAAGATCGTTTACAAGTTATAGAAGTCCTTTCAAGTCATTAAAATTGGATAACCAGAAACCAAAACAAACAAGGGCAGCACCGGTATAATGCTTTTGCTGGTTCTAGCTGTGTGGTCCTGTTCAGTGTTTAATTTTAGCAACTGCTGCTACTGAAAACACGAAGACCCGGATATAATGCGGAAATTGACAGTATTGTAGTGTTTTCATTAACATGTATTAAGATGCTCGTTTTACTTCTTGCTCTCGTTGTTTTATGATATATTAGAGACGTGATTTTTAAAGTTGTATTATTGATGTAAGAGTTATTGTACCTATTATATTTTTTAACAGATTTTGATCATTTGAGTTCAGTACCAATGTCGACGGTCTGGACGTTACTCACGCACGGTTTTTTTAAAATATATAACAGAAGTAAACCGAATGGATGAGTCGTCCAATAAGAAATCGACTTAAGCATTTGACTTCACTTAAGTGTTTTCTATGTGTTTTCCAGTGAAACGGTAAAGTAATGGACTTTTAGTAATTTCAGTTGTTGAATGGCTTATTATTTCCAATTAACCTGGTTACACATTTTCTGATAATGTATCTTTGTAATAACATGTCTATCCACATCTGTATAATTTTATATTGTATTTATTAAATAATTATTATAATATAACCTGTTTTCAAATGATTGGGCAGTATTGAAAACACTGTAGTTTGCATTTAAGCCTTAGACTCCTGGTGAAGCACAAAGTATATGATTAAAGCGGAGCCTGTGACCTGGTGTGTAAATACAGAACCGAAGGACGGCACCCACACTGTGCACTGTGCACTGTGCGCTGCTGTATTCCCTGGTGTGGGATCCAGGCTACACTAAAGCTGAACAAGATGTGAGAAATTAAGTTGGAATTTCATAGTATGGCTTTGTACCCTCTTATACATCAGACCAGTGTGTGAGTGAATCCCCCGCTGCAAAGATATGGGAAAATAGCGGACCTAAACAGATACAAAGTTATTCATTTGGATGTGAAACCATATAGCTGTCCCCAGTGTGGGAAGAGTTTTAGCTTAGGAGCTCATTTAAATAGATATGTTGAAATTTCCACCCAATGTGGAGAGACTTTCTCTCAATCACACAATTTTAAATACCACCTGCAGACTCATATACAAGAGAAACCACAGTCCTGGATCTAAGGAGGGAGCTGGTTTAGCAAGCCATCCTTTTTTGGAAACGGTATCAGAAATGAATGATCTGGTGATGGAGGTGATGGGGTCTCCATGAAGATTTGCAGACCTTAAAACCAATTTAAATTGTTATCCTTATATAAGGTTATAAGGATATATTATATATTGTATAAGAAACCATACGGCAGAGACATTGTGATAAGTGGGTGTGCCAATGGAAAATCAAAATTAAATCAAAATTAAATAATTTTGTATATATAATATATATAATGTTTGATTTAACCTTGTGTGTTAAATGTTGCTTGTGCAGATTTGTTTTGAATCGCATTTGTTAGGGTTGAATTTAAATTATTTATAATTATATAAAATTTATATTGGCTTTGGGTTATAAATTTACAAATTTGGTTTCTCAGTTTTTTGCTAACCAGCATCTCCTGCTGGCTTACTGTACCATTGTAAGGGATATTTATCTGCTTCAATAGGCACTGAACCTCATGTGTGGGCTTAAGTGGGTGACTAGGATTGGAGGAACCTACTTCCTCACTGTGTGGCGGGGAGAGTCGTAGTGATGAGCCAAGCACTAATGTAATTTCCCAGATTTGGGGGAGATGAGGGTTTTGGGGGGAAAATCAGGAGATTTAAAAAAGAGAGAAAGAAAACAGTAGTCAGTGTTGCTGGATTGTTTGACTTTATTCATAATGATGCAGTCTGTAATATTGCTTGTTCAGAAAACTTTGGTATTGAGCATTCTGTAGGTGGGAGCCAAGTTTAAAAAGTGGTACTCTAATAGTAAGTCTCCCTTTCCACCCATCCTGAAAGAGAAAAATACATTTTTGGAATGTAATTCACGACTCTTGATTCTTTGGTCCAGGGAAATTGACAACTTTTCAAAACTTTTTATTAGCAGCCGTGTGGTCTAGTGCTCCAGGCAATAGTCTTGTAGGGCTTCCTATTCAGATATCAACACTGCTGTTATACCTCAAGGTACTTAAACCTGACTCGTTTTAGCATCTAGTTTCACCTGAAGTAAGACAGTTAATGTTACAAAGCAGTCTTGAAATGACTTAAGTACTTTGGTATTTAGTGTAATCTTTTTCTAATAATGAACACTCAACCAAGTAACAGACTGCACCGCTTTATAATGTTATTGCTTCATAATTATGATTTTCCTATTTTTCTAAGAATGGAATTGGCTCTGCCGTTCACATTGCTTTTGGGAATCTTTTTAAAGAAAAGGGTGTTTTCAGTACTATAATGTTTAAACAAAAATCTTACAGTCTTACCTCCTGGGTTTCGTCGGAGGATGAACCTCCTGGACTCGTCGTACAGGAATATCAGCAGGGAGTAGGGGAAGGCACAGAACCACCAGCTGGGCCTGAGGAGAGGGTTAGGGTTAGGGTTTCGGATCCAGTCAGGGTTTCTGATCCACCCAACACAGAGGGTAAGCTGAACGTCTGTTAGCGCTTAGCATGGTGGAACCAGTCAGGGTTTCTGATCCACCCAACACAGAGGGT
>JAOVYW010004989.1:0-12638 GCA_025775045.1 Hiodon tergisus | reverse complement strand
TGCTGCTGGGGTTATAGGCCCAGAACACTATCAATGTGCTGCTGCTGGGGTTATAGGCCCAGAACACTATCAATGTGCTGCTGCTGGGGTTATAGGCCCAGAACACTATCAATGTGCTGCTGCTGGGGTTATAGGCCCAGAACACTATCAATGTGCTGCTGCTGGGGTTATAGGCCCAGAACACTATCAATGTGCTGCTGCTGGGGTTATAGGCCCAGAACACTATCGATGTGCTGCTGCTGTACAAGACTAGTATTTTCAAAAAGGCCAAAATACCAGGATGTGGTTTTCCTCTGGATAGATTTAGCCAATTTATTTTGACTGTCTATAAACCTTTAATTTCCCATCTTACCATTTTGTTAGCATTTCTCCCGTTTTGACCCTAATACAGCAATATAGAAAAGTAGTTAGCACTACGAATTGTCATAACAGCCTTTTCGGTGTTTTCTCAAACTGAGGCCAAACTGGAGTCCAATTCATCTGAAAGGCTTTTATACAAATGAGCATTTCACCCCCGGCCCCTCTCAATGCCTCAGATCTGGATCATCCTTTGATGTTCACACTGCTTGGATGTCATTACTTAAATCCTTATCGCATCACATTACTTAATTACATCACATTTCATCACCAGATCTGACCGGAGCGTAAGAAAGCATTTACTAAGTGGAAAGCCCAGTCGGATAATCACAGCCATTCGCGTAAACGGAAAGCGCGTTTCATGTAATGTCACTGCACGTATATTCCCTGGCTGTTTTTCATCATCTCCCCTGTTGTCGCTCTGCATTGCAGTGCGTTTCCGCGGCTCTGGGGCGGTGGACCTCGTGGATGGCGGACTGGCCGAGCCAGAGCAGCGAGTTTGCAGCGCGAGCGCGGGCGGGCTGGGCAGACCGACGCAGCCAGTTCTGACAGGCACTCGTCAGCCTCCGTCTTCGTGACTGTCCCGTGTGACAGACAGCCTGTGCATTACATGGAGTGGCATCGCCCAGCCATCGCACACTCAGGAGTCATCGCCATATGTCTAATGAACAATGGAAAACATATGCTCTGACACCTACAGCAGTGCTCTCAAACGGTTAACCTCAGAGGCCCCCCCCCCGACAGACCTGACAGATTTCAAATTTTACGTCCGTTTCATTTGTTTGCCATCATCCCGTCTAAAGCAATTGCATTCGTGTGTAATGTTACTCATAAAATGGATTACCTCACCCAGCAGACCCACAACACGTAACAGGTACAGGCGACCACAGGTAGTTTTTAAACCGACTCTTCTATATATAAAAATTGTCAGGTGTTTCCCCCAGAGTCCACTCACATGATTACTCACCTCATCCAAGCAATTGACCCGAACATTACCGCAACCCAACAGTGCTGAAGCTTCCAACACTTTTCCTGAAAAAAATATATTTATAAAGGTAGTGTAGCAGACATTTGTATTTACACACATGTGAGTGTCGTATAAAAGTAGTTTAGCAGACACGGTTTTTTCTTTACCTAATGGGTACACAGGCAAGGCACAATGCAGTTACACCCCCATATCACTAAGACGTTACCTGCAGCGATAAATTGTAATAATTCCTTCTCCTGAGCAGAGAGATCTCCCTTCGTTGGAGAGGTCATGCTGAGTTTTATCTGAAGGTATAGCACTGTGGTTTGCAGCTGGCGACAAATGCTGAAGATAATTGGAGTGACCCGCTTGCAACTTCAATTTGTATTATATAACCGGCTGTAAGACCATACCACTTCGTAGAACTATTATAGTGCTAGATAGGCTCCTTTGGAGTGTACCACATTGAAAACGAGGGGGACAAGTTCGGATCACAGAAGGTATGAATACATTTAACGTTCATTAATAATAAAATCATTTAGAATTTACCAATTATTTTAATTGAAAGAAATATTTGTTTCACTAAGTGCGATTTTTAGCAGTACAACACATATTTTTTTATTAAAACTTATATTTTAAACAGTACCACCCCCCGTTTTTCAGAGGTCGGATTATGCCCATGGTATATCAACCGGATCCGACTTTCGTCTTTGATAGCCTACATAAATTTGGTTGACGGTACGCTTCTTCCAACTTGTTACGAGGTTAGTTACGGCAAGGTAAGAACTGATCACAAAAAGATCATAAATAGTTTTAGTAAAACAGGTACTAAAAATTCGCATTTCTGATGTTTATCACAAGGTCTACTTTAATGGATACATTATAAAGCGATCGCGGACTTTACTTTATAGCCTATCAATTGTTGAAGAAGTGGATATACCTTGAATATACCTTGCGAAATTATAAACCAAAAAATAGACTATATGTCTTAGTGTTGAGTCAGTAATTTTCAGTTAAATGATAGCCTCTAAAATCGCATCAGTATTAGGCTAATTATTAATTATTAGTAATTAGTAATTATTTTCCAAACGAAGTTACATGGCTATTTATAAAATGTCCTTCTTTTTTAAAAGGGAAAAAAAAATTTTCATTATAATTTTTAATTATAATAAGAATAAAGGGCCGTTTGTTTGCTATTAACATAGTTCCGAAAACTTTGAGTTCGGGCCGCCTTAGGACCTTCTTTCTGGATGCTTGTTATAGGTTAGCTGTTATTGCGTTAGTACTGCTGTAAATTGCGGCTTCTTCTGGAAAACTTTATGTAAATAGACAGCTGCATGTGAGTTCAATAAAGATGCGCTTTTTGTTTTGTGTTATTGAGTTTGTAGATTATTTAGTGACATTTATTTAGTGATGTTTACACTCCGCTGGATGCTGCGGCTATCCTTGACATCGTGGTTGTTTGCAGAAAATTACTTTGTTTTTTTGCATGACACCTGTGGTCGATTCCCGACGTTGAACCGAAAAGAAAAGAAAAAAACGGCGTAACGTCGGTAGGTAGCGCGCTGTTGCTGGGACTTTATTTTTCCGCCGTACGGCGATCTGCTTGCTCGCCAGGTCTTGCCGCGCTCCCCAAAATTTGTAGAAAACCTCTCAATTTGTGAACTCATACACAGCATGTGACGCCCAGATCATGTAGAAAGTGGCCCGCACTTACACGGGTTAGACTCCGCAAATAGGATTGCGAACACGGGCATTACCCAAGTAGCGCTGTCGAATTGGAATCACTGGATTTTGTGCAGGTAGCAGCGACTGTGCCTTTCTGTGATATCACTATTATGCCCGAGAGAAGAGTACACTTGACTGAAGGGCACTATAATTAGCCGGACAGTGGCGCGGCATGACTGTTGGTCGCATAATACAAATTTCGCCGCTGGCGCCGGGTTGGGTTTAATACGTTAAAAGGTAGTTGGAAGGTAGTGGTGCGTGACAAATCGTCCCGATACTCCCTAAGGCTCTAAGACCCGACAGATTTGCTGCTTAGCAGAGTCTAATATCCAACGCGAGTTAAATAGTTTGCAATTTCTACATTCATCTACTGTCAAAGCTGGATATTTATATCAAGAAATTCAGGCTAAAACCCTTTCTCAAAGAGCTGAAGTGGTGTTTGGACGGATGAGCTATTTCTCTACATATCCATTTTAAAAATGTATTTTATTTGGTGTTTGCAAAGTGCAGATGCATTCCAATTTCACCGCAACTACTATTCTGAGCGCTGGCTGTGAATTGGTTAAACTGGTCCAGGCTGTGTTCTGATTGCGTCGGCATCCAACAATAGACACAAGTACGAATGTTGTTGACAACACTGGCCTGGGTCATTATTGACCTTCCAGGAATCGCTTGTATGCCTTCTGGTAAACACTTTAAACCCTAGCTAGGGTTTTACTTGCTTTTAATTGAAGATCCGGACATTAACAGTCACGGCCGAGTCCAGACCTTCTATAACTAATGAAAAAAAGGGCAACCTTGTTATAACGATACACTGCCAGGAACGAATGTAACGTCTGCTCCAAAACGCTACAGGAAGATGGAATTCCACTAGTGTTTTATGATTCATTTGAATAAAACTGAAGTAAATTTGTCTATGTCACATTGCTTACCTATTTCTGATTTTTTTTTGTTTTTGTTTATGACATTCAAGTTATAAACTTATTCGTTTTTTTTATATTTTAAATTACCGTTTCAAAGGTGTTCATTCGGCCACGCAAGCGGGAAATGTGTTACCAGCGCGCACGCCGTCACCGGGGGCCACTTATTTCCTTCTCACTGTTTCGGTGAGAGGCAGCGCCTCGTTTTCCGTGGCTAGGCACGACTCTGACCGGTCTCTAGGCGCAAGTGTTGCGTAGGTACTCCGTGCGTGAATCGTGTCTGCTGCTCTTTCAGGGGCTATCGAGTCCTTTAGAGGGGTTTTCTAGATTTCTGCCGAGCTAACGGGGACGTCTACAGTAAACAGCCCGAGTCCTGCTAGGTACAGTGTAAATATAGGCTCAGTGTCAAAACAGTAGAGATTTGACAATTATTTCTATTTCAAATGCGGCAGCTCGGTGAAAATGATTGTATACGTTATTCCGTGAAGTCCTTGTATTTTCCTCCATATGTATTGATATTTATGTTTATGTATGTATTTATGTATTTTTCAAATTTCGTCAATTCATTAGTGATTTGAAGTGTTTCAAAACCAATTTAACAGCATGACTAGGAGTTTTTGCTGAGTGTCAGGTGTTTGTTCCCCCCCTGTTAACGAGAGCTGATTTGCGCTCTATGTAGTCTCTGTGGATGTAAGGCTGTTTGAGCGCGTAACTTCTCCCCCGTTCTCCCCTGTGAGTCGGTACTTCCTGTAGGATCTCGGTCTGTATTGTTTCAGCCTGAACAACCAAAAACAATTTAGCAAAAACATCTGGTTATCTCCAGTGTATGTGTGCATTCCAGCAATTCTTATGAACGGTCATTTTTAAATATGAGAAGTCTAACGTGCAAGCAGGATTTTCCTTAAAAATGTCCTGTGGTTCTTCTGCAATAATTATGTTTTGCAACCTGGGAGCCATTTTACTTGAGTGGTTTTTAAATATCTTGAAAATTGGCTTTTATCCATGTGCATATTTTGTGTGTAAAAAAATATGAAACTCTGAGTTTTCTATTATTGGCTTGTAGTACTGTTCAAATACCCACTCCCCTTCACAATTACGTTGTCATAATTTTGGTGTCACCACAAATGTGAGGTTTTGATCAGGCAGAAGTAAGAAGGTAGTTGCCAGTTGTGGTTGGCCGAAGTTCTTAACCGCCACTGCTCACCATTGTGTTCATTCCCTGTTTTGCGGTCGCCAATCGCAGGGAGGGTATAAACGCATTCAGTGGGTCATCCGTGCCCTTTTTGTAATACGACACGTGTCCCAAACCACTATATATAACTGAGCGTGTGAGGTTGGCGGGCCAGAGAACGCTGCTCGACAGCCCTGCTCAAGTCCCCGTCCTCCGTCGGAAAACGTCACCTGTAGGTTTTGGTTTTAACTTAATTCGACATCTAATTAACATTGCCTGAAATCCTGGCAAGAATACGTCACACAATTCCCCTTGAGAAGGTTTATAAAATCAAAAAAAAAAAGGAACATACCTGAGTTTGAGTGCAGTGATTCATCGAGTGAAGACGGTGAACTGCAGACCAGTTATATTGGGTGTCTCAGTGAAGGAAAGCGGTTTCTTTTTGTGTAGATTTTACTCTTTGTCCCGACAGCCCCACTGTACTGTCACCCGCCACAGGCTTGTGATCACTGGCGTCTCGACCTGGTCTCTCCCCGCAGGACTTTTATGAATACCGGCAAGCAACAAAAGCCAGTGCTAACAGGCCAGCGGTTCAAGACCAGGAAAAGGGGTAAGTGATCCAGAATGTTCTTCTCCAGCCACACGGGCGGGACATTTACGTTTACATTTTACATTTGTGGCAGTTAGCAGATGCTCTTATCCAGAGCGACGTGCAAAAGTCCTCTAGTTTTAGGGGTTATAGTGCGAAACTGAGCCATCCTGCCCTAATGACAATTACTGAGAGCAGGTATAAAGACTGATGCTGCAAACAACATTAGTAAACATGCATGACTTGCACAAAATCTACACATCATAATCTACGCATAAACGTTAAAATAAGTAAACAACAAAAGCAACCTAATCTAAGCATCAGTAATACAGTTATAAAACAGTACATCATGAGCATCCACAGAAAACAGTTCCTCGGGGGAGTGGGGGGGTTCAGGACTGAGGCGTGAGGTATTGGCGGACGAGGTACCTTTTCAGTTTCCTCTTGAAGATGGTGTAGACCTCAGATCGTCCGATGTCCTCAGGAAGGGCGTTCCACCATGCCGGTGCTGGAAGGAGTCTGGACATGAGAGGACAAGGCGCTGCTTCTGAAGCGCTGGGGCAAAGACACTGTGCGCCTGAGCGTGAACCATTTGTATGGTTTATTTATCTCAGTATTATATACAACCTGCCCCCTGCTGCCCCTCTACACACACACACACACACACACACACACACACACACACACACACACACACACATACGCACACACATTCTGCAATTCAGGTCCCTACACAGAGTTCCTTTCCAATAATAGTCTGTCAGTTAATGCAAGGCAGCGGCTTGATTATGTGCCTAGAACAGCACTGAGACTTTGTTATACTGTTAGGCTGTAGCCAGGCACCGGCCCAGATGGCAACGGAGTAGAGAGCTGGAAGTCCTCCCTGTCCGCAGCGACAGGTGCGCTTTAATGTGATTTACAGACAGTCCTGTCCCTGTGTGCGGGAGACTGTGGTTAAAATGGAATATCTCTGTGGACTGCGGGCGCTGGGGGGGGCGTATCGGGGGTATGAGAGCTGTGCATCCGCGTCTTATGGCACAGTCGCTCTCGAACGCAACGGCGCCTCCAGTTAGCGGCACACATCTTCACGGCGTGCGCTCTGTGGGTTGAATGGAGTGGATTAGGCAGGCCGCGTCCCAGGTCAAAGGCTCCCTGGTCATCCGCCCTCTTCTCTGAGCGTGTTCGAGGCGGAGAGTGGCATCTAAATGCTGTCTGGGGCCACAGCTGTAAATGCTAAATAACTCATTAGGGCCCTTACGAGACATCCACTCGCTGGGCTGTAGCGTTTTTGGGAGCCGGTCTGCATCCACAGAGTTTTGAACTCCCAGTCTCCTGTATAGAAGCAGAACTCAACAGGACTCTGAAAGCCCCAGGCCACTTATTATAGCCTTTAGAATTGCAACAATGCCCTATGCAGCTGTAGCATGCAGTCGCTCTGGCCTTGAATGGCTTCAATGCTGAATAGAGACGTTAACGTTGACAGCTTTTAAGTGTTACTGACCGGGGGTTCGCCGCCATACTGTGCTGTCTCTTTGAGGAGTCCGTTTGAGGAGTCCTCTTGGCCAACGCAGCGTTAGCGTTTTGATTGGGGATTGGCTGTGGGATATAGATGGGATATATCTCTGATGTACTCTTCCTCCTTTTCTACCAGATGAAAAAGAGAAGTTCGAGCCCACGGTGTTCAGAGACACGATCGTTTTGGGCCTCAACGAAGCCGGCGGTGACCTGGACGCCGTAGCCAAGTTCCTGGACGTCAACGGGTCGAGACTTGACTACCGTCGCTATGCCGACACACTTTTTGACATCCTCGTCGCCGGGAGCATGCTTGGTGAGTTTGTGTGCGGCTCTGGGAGGAAGGCGGTCTCCATTACAGTAGACGTTGGCTGAGGAGCCAAGGGTTGGTGTCATTTCAATAGTAGGATCAGTTATTTTGATTGAATCACGGCACCTGCTGTTAGGAAAAAAATTGCATCCAAAAGTTCTTTATTCCGTTGAATCTGGATGTGTTACAGAAATGACAATAGTGGTTTGTAAAGCATTTGCTGGGTGAAAAGATGAAGCTACCAATGCTGTACTAATATCGCCATGCACGGCATACAGATCAAGACTTGTTGTGTCAGGATTAAGCAGAGAGTTTAATTGCTCCCCTTCCTAATAAAGAGGCAAAGGTAATTCCGGACGCTAAGTTGGTCCGGCTCGTATGCCCAAAATGGCCTTTGTGTGCCAGCAGTGACCCAGGTCCAGCCTGGCCCGGGATCTGATTGTTGTCTGAAGGGCGAAGTGATCACTGCGGGATTAGGCAGATTACGGGGCATTAACGCATTAATCAAAGGGGTCCGCTCCCTGCCCTACAGCAGAAACACTTTCTCACCTCTGTGTGGTTCTGTGGCCCACTACGCTGCAGTTTTTTTTCAGTGTCAAGTAACCCGCGCCGTCGCTACAGGGATCTTTAAGGTGAGATCAGGGAGGTCTCTTTATCTGTGTCCCTTCTATAACTCCTTGAGAATTGGGAGATATTGGGCCTTTGTTTTGTGTTTTTTTATTTTTTAAACTGGGCTTTAACTTTATCTGTAGGTATTTTTAGATTCTGGATTTTTCTGCCCTCTGTCAACAATGTGGGACTAAAAGTTATGTTACGTGTTAGGTGCTCTCCTCTGCACCGGCCGTCAGTCTCGAAAACGCTGGCTATTCTGGGGAGATGCTTTTTCTAGGTAGGTTACGGATTTAGGGGGGGGATCGCACCCACAGCTGTGTCTGTTCAGTTCCTGCGGTCAGCTGCTCCCCTCTCCCTCCGCGCGGATTAGGGTGGATCAGACGACCTGCCCTCGGCTTCCTTACCCAGCTACCTGTAATCCGTCCGGGATCGGCCGGCTCCCCCCAGCCTCAGGCTCTGGGATGGAAGTTTCCCTCTCAAACCAATTAGTGGCTAAAATGGTCACGCCAGACCTATATAAAGCCCCACAGGTCCCGTGACCCCTCCTGCCGGCCGTGTGACGGGATATGTGCAGAGGGTCATACCACGAGTGAATGACCGCGGGGGGAGCCCCTTCCACTCTGCCCTTTGCCCGCCAGCGTTGAGACTGAATGGAGGGGCTCACGTCCACCTCTTGGTTCCCCGTTCCTTTGGTCCCCCTGCCCCGCCCTGACTGTGCTCTCTCGCCCCAGCCCCCGGGGGAACCCGAATGGATGATGGTGACAGGACAAAGGTGACCGACCACTGCGTGTTCAGTGCCACCGAGAGTCACGCTGCGATCCGTAGTTACGCTCAGGTACCCCCTCGTCTCTGCAACCTGCCTTTCACTGCAGTCTAATGGCATGAGTGTGTTGCTTTCGTAGGGCTGATTTTTCATGCATAAGGGTAGACCTTTTCTGGAAAGTTTTTCAGAGAGATTTTTTGGTTGGACTTTAGATGCACACTTTAAATAAGCTTCTACCAGCCTTAATTAGGGGTCTCAATGACAGGAGTTAAGAAACTACCTCATTAGCACGGATTAGCAATGTCGGGAGAAAGAAGACTCCACCAGGTCTTTACAGTACAGAGCCAATAGAAAACATTGGATTTATCTGGAGCATTGGTTTCACTTGAGCCAAAAATAACGACAGCGCAAACGTCTTTGGCATGACTGGTGTTTTTTTTCCAATTTAACAGCTTTAGATCTCCGTTATCTCATCTGCTTTGCCCTTTAAATGAAAGTGAAGCAAATAGATTGCACCTACATTTTTAATGTGCATAAATAATCACATTTCATTTATTTTCAACTACAGCCTTACAGCAGATTCGTTTTTACCTGTGTGGGTTTACCTTGCAGGTCTTCAATAAGCTCATCAGGAGATACAAGTACCTGGAAAAGGCTTTTGAAGAAGAAATCAAAAAGGTAAATTAGAATTTCTCAGATGGGAATCTGTGTTCCGTGTTTTTTTTTTTTACATTACTACATTACATTACACCATCCGTGCCATCTCTGACCGGCGAGCGGGCTCTTGTGCCCCCCCCACCCCCTTCCCCATGTGTGTCCCGCGCAGCTCCTGCTGTTCCTGAAAGCCTTCAGCGAGTCTGAGCAGACCAAGCTGGCCATGTTGACAGGCGTCCTCCTGGCCAACGGCACGCTGCCCCCGCCCATAATCACCAGCCTCTTCAGCGACAACCTGGTCAAAGAAGGTGCGTCGGGTGTCCGAAACCCGTTTCCGTGGCTACCCCTGATGCCTCTGTCGCCCCAAACGTGGGAAATATGTTTTTCACGCGAGGCCTTGCTACATCTAAAGAAAACAAGAGCGTCATCAGCGATGAAACTTTAGGCCCGATGTTTTGGGAATTATAACCCTATGCCTAGGAGGACTTAGGGATTGTGGGTAAGAACAGCTTGCATAAACTTCAGTGTTGACGTATTTGAGCCTATTGGTCGGCTCTGTGGAGAAACAACTGGCTGAAATGCAAAGTAAAGAGAGCATTGAGCCTGTTTGGGTAGGGTGTCTTGGCATGTCATTGTAAAGCCTCAGAACAACTCTGTAGTTTAGAATCGTAAACTGGCATTCATTGGCATTCAATGTCGCTGAACCCTTTTGGTTTAATTATCTTCATAATGTGCTACATTTATAGGTGTTTATGGTGACGTGCTGCACACACTTTGCCGACTCTGTAAGGTTTTACCGATGTTGACAGTGTCACTACGTGAAGCCATGACATCCTGCCCTTTGTAGGAATCTCGGCGTCCTTCGCAGTGAAGATGTTCAAGGCCTGGATAGCGGAGAAAGATGCCAACGCGGTGACCTCAGCCCTGAGGAAATCCAACCTGGATAAAAAACTCCTGGTATAGAAGAATGGCCCTGCATCCACTTTCTGTTGCGTCCGTGGATTGGTCTTTGGTTTGTTATGCTGCCTTCCAGCTGGGGTTCAAGCTGCTGTCCACGACACACGATAGATCTACTACAGCCGACCTTGACAGAGGAATCGTAGCACAATTAACGCCCAAAAGAAAAATATTGTATTATACTTCATCCTGCTTGATCAGGTTCGTGTTCTTTTTATATTACACCACAAGGGGGCGCACACTCCCCACCTGCTAAAGTATAGTCTTTGGCAATTGAGCTTGCCCCTCCGTGGTTGTGATACTGCAAACTCCTGAAAACTCCTGCACACTCCTGCAAACTCCTAAGGGGACTTCTGTGGGTAACGACGCATCGAAACCATAAGACAAAATTAGTATTTTATTACTATTTACTATATAAAGTATTTTATATTTTGCCTAGATTTTCAGTAGTATTGACAAGTATTGGGCATATTGTGCAAGTATTGTATTTTTTTTTTTTATGGACGCCAATATCAGGCTATATAAATAAGGAATATTCTATGCATCATTATTCACAATAACCAGCCGAGTAAAGAGGCATGTATAATTGATCATTTTAGCTCATTTAAATTTTAGTGTTGGTTATTGCCAAAAAGCAAGGCAAGTTGTTGCGTTAATTGGTATGTGGTACGTGGCCATATTGCTGTCTCCTAGTGGTCAAACCTAGGAAGTGTCAGAAGTGTTTCTGTTCCCATTTTATCTGGTGTGTTCATTCATGGTTCTTCCACTTGAACGCCACACATTGCCACTTTTCATACTGTAGCTTAGTTACAGGCAGAAACTCGCCTCCTTTGTCTGACATGTGTCGCACTTTGTCGAATTTGTCGGCAGGAGCTGTTCCCTGTCAACAAGCAGAACGTGGAGCACTTCTCCAAATACTTCAACGAGGTGGGCCTGAAGGAGCTGTCCGACTTCCTGCGAGTCCAGCAGACCCTGGGCACCCGTAAGGAGCTGCAGAAAGAGCTGCAAGAGCGTCTGTCCCAGGAGTGTCCCATCCGGGAGGTACCGAACCCCGCCCACCCACGCACCCCCTTCACCTGCGATTCCGATAACCTGTCCGGTTTCTGTTTCTGTGGCTGGCCGGGCTGGAGGAGGAAAGGAGCCCACTCACTCCGTCTCCGTGCAGATTGTGGTGTACGTGAAGGAGGAGATGAAGAGGAACAATCTCCAGGAGCAGGCCGTGATCGGGCTGCTGTGGGCGTGCCTGATGAACGCAGTAGAGTGGAATAAGAAGGAGGAGTTGGTCACCGAGCAGGCCCTGAAACACCTGAAGGTACTGTCCCAAGCCCAAACAAGTCCCAGCAGGCGTGAGTCTTTGTTCCACCTAAGCACTTGAGGACTTTTTATTTCACAAATGATTATCTTCACTGAACTAATTTAGCCATTTGTGCCAGTACCGAGGTGCCAAAGATGATTGCGTTAAAGCGTGTCAGGTCGGTTACCTTTCTCATGGGTTGACTTAAGGTAAAAGTAACCCTGGCTCCTTTATCTCTGACAAAGCTGGAGTTTTAGACCTAGTGGTGATGTCACTGTAAGGCATGTTGAATAGGCACTGTTCTGGGCGCCGCCCTTTGAATGCAGTCACCCATGCTGGATGTGGTCTGTGACATTCCGGGCCTTCTCTCCTCCAGCACTACGCACCCATGCTGGCTGTGTTCAGCACACAGGGCCAGTCGGAGCTGGTGCTCCTGCAGAAGGTCCAGGAGTATTGCTACGACAACATCCATTTCATGAAATCCTTCTCCAAGATCGTTGTCCTCTTCTACAAAGGTCAGCCTCCCCCGCCTCTCTGAAATGTTTGATAAAGTACAATTGAAGTTCAGGATGTTAGTGAAAGAATGGCAGTTTATGAGGTATCTACTCAAAGGTTACGCTGGTTTTTAGATAATGATGTCACCCATATATATCAGTTCATGTGTATGTGTATGTGTATATATATATATATATATGTGTGTGTGTGTGTGTGTGTGTGTATATATATATATGTATATGTGTGTAATACTGACATTTTAAGATTTAGTTTCGTATGTAATGAGTCTTTGGCTCGGGTTAAGGCTCG
>JAOVYW010004986.1:0-12641 GCA_025775045.1 Hiodon tergisus | reverse complement strand
AAGAAAATGTCAGACCAGGGTATGTAAACTAAATTATAAAATTGCAGTGCATCCCACGTACATGTTCTGAAAACGAAACCGTTGGGTTGTAGAAAATTGAATGTCATAATTTAAATTCTTATAAATTTGGTTTAATTTTACTTTAATCATTTTTTTCCTCCTTAATCTGTTAAATGTTTAGATGAGACAAAGAGTTTGCTGCAGTCACAGTCACAGCCACTAAGCCAACACTGAGCCAAAATTCAGCTTCACTGAACAACGTGCTGGTCAAACCTGCGGTGGGCAACAAACTTTTTTTGATGACCAAGACATCTGTCTGCTGGAAATCTAAATTTATACAGAATGCATAGACAATAATGTGAACAACACTGTGGGTCAAGAAACCCTGTTCAAGGGAACTATTTGAGCACTTGATAAATGGACCACGTTGTCGGGAAGGGTTTTTTTTCCCCGCTCGCACATCTTGAAGAGCGAGTGTGGTTCTCCTCGAGGGGAACACAAACGTACACTTCACTGAAGCATCAGGGACTTTATTGTGTGCTATAAAACAAACTCATTTCAAGCCCAGGCCATTGGGTTATCCATCCTGGCTTGCTTCCCTGTGTCCCATCAAACTGGCCTTTGTGTGTCCGGGGGCAATCCTGACACTTGTTCTTCAATGCAGAATGTGGTTAAAAAGAACCCTGTTTCTCGAGAAAATAATCTAACCGTATAGTTGTTTAGTTTCAGACATGTTTTACTTCCATTTAACCCAGTACAAAAAATAAATGTCAAAAACGTATCATCATTTTTTCCTTTTACTGATTTTTATCAATAGTTATCTAGCTTTCTTGTGTTTGAAAAGATCGACTGACGCGCAATGTCCATCAATGCCACAGCGTTGCATAACAGCAATTCTGTCCAAATCTCTAAATGCAGCTGTAACCATCAATCTTTCTGTAAACTATCAATCTTTGGCTGAGCGGTTTATTACATATCATTGACACGCATCCCCCATAGTCAGAAGTCATGCTCTGCATTAAAACCCTGGTTCTTATATTTTATAGGCATACACACATTTATTTTGTTATTTAACACTTCTTAACACAACCACCTGCTAAAATATAATACTATGAACGAGTTAGCTATAGTTATTTGTTCATTGTGCCTTATTCAGTTCTGAATGTTTTCATTACAAAGCTATATATACAACATTAGGCCGGTGTTTATTTTGTTTTCTCTTTTTTTTTTACTGGAATACCTGAATTGCAAACATCTTACTGTTTTTATTTTCATAAACACGGATATTTTAACCCTTTGTATTTTGTATTCCCTGTATAAAGGTATACTTCCGTGGGATGGATTACTCTGACTAGGCACCTTCTGTAGTCTTTAGTGAGGATCTGGCACATCTGAGTAGGGAAGTTCCTTCGGGCAGAATTGAACAACACATGTCAAAACGTGCGCCCATGATCCTTAGCTCGCCTGAAAACCACAAGTTAGATAAAGAACTCCATCTCTGAGAATGAAAGCGACTGTTTGTACCCATGAAAATATATGAAAAGTAATGCCACATGTGTCCTAACAATCCAAATGTCTCTTCAATTTAAATATAGTTTGCCCTTACAGCTCAAATAATATCAGTTTGTATTGCCACCCGAAATTTTTTATTAATGTATGATGCTCAACTTCTCAGCCTAAGGGCTTCATCAGTGTCATCATTGTATTTACTACGCACCATGGCAAAGATTGACAGTTCAATCCACAAAGGAGGCTTCTATCACTGCTCAGCCAAGACAATGATTTTAATTATGATGAATCCTTAAGTGACTTATTTTTAAAAAAAACCACACAAACTTAAATAATAAGGAATTCCTGTCACCCTGAGTATAAAAACACCTGTCAACCAAACACCTGACATGTGCCCCAAGTGCCTGTCTGTCACTTTCTCAGTCATGCTTGTCGTGACGGGAGTCCTCTTGAGCTTTTATGCTAAATAATTTAAGCCAGCATCTCCCACAATAAATGTGCCTCATTATTAAGACACTAGCGAGTGTTTTACTCATCTAGGCTAACATGGTCATGGACGTTAATGGGGTTATGTGGCTATTAATCAGCTTGAGTTTGACCAGTAAGTAGTTGTTTTAAAGGAGCCCCCGGGTACATCGAACACTGGGAGCCATTCTCTCGGTTGCTTGGTTGCAGAGCAGAAAAGCAACTAAGGAAAAAGGACAGCTTCAGAAAACGTTTTAGAACTGAACTAGCAGCCATGCTATATGTGCATACTACCTGAAGGAATCTGTATCGTTAAAGCGACATGCAGGTAAAGTTCATTTTTGGTTTGTTTGGGTTTTGTTTGTGCTTGCTTGTTTTTGGAAAGGCTCTTTTAAGGAAACAGTGAGACTAAAACACAATTTGAATTAAAGTAGTCAATCGGAGAACAGTTGTGCATTGTGATTTACAAGTATATGTTTTCTTTTGCAAGTTCGGAAAAATTTAAGTACCAAACTAGCGTTGGTATTATGGCAATTAGTAATAAAGGCCATTGGGAATAGGACATTATTGTGGGTGTGCATCAATAAGTACTTCAATAAGTATCACTATTATAATTATTGTACAGGTCATTAAAAAAATACAGTAAAAATAAATAATTTTATGAACTATGTATTTTTAGCCACAATATCTAGGAATCAGTGACATTAGCCAATGTTCACGAACACATGGAAATACCTGCGGAGAGGTACACTGAGTCAGTTCATCTGGATTTAAAGAGTAAAAAAATTACGTTAATGCAGTCAGCAGTTTAACGTTGGACTTGAGCCAAGAATGTTCAATTTCCAGCTAAATTCTTTAAGTTTTCAATCAAAAATGTGTGGCAGTCATTTTAGTAGCAGAATTTAATATTATACAAAGCAGTATGCAGAGGTCAAGTTTTACATATTTCCCAAATACACTTCTAGTTAAACATTGGCTCAAAGATGCAACAGATGTTATCCACCTATGCTTGCCTTTAAGTTTAAATTAGGCCAGTTAAATTTTTAACAAACTTAAATGTGTATTATTAGGGAGCAGTGGAGGCTATACTGTTTGGCATATATACAGCTGTGACCAATTTATTAGGTACACCCATCTAGTACCAGGTTGGACCCCCCTTTGTCTCCAGAACAGCCTAAGAAACTAAGTTAATAACTCAACCTTCCAACCAAACCTTCCCTTTCAAATACAAAATATTAACCACAGCTAATGGGTGAGTATATCCCATCTGTCGTGAAGAAAGTCATATGGCTATGCACGTGCAGAGCATAATGTACATCACAATGCATCACAATGGTATTCACAGCCACTCAGATGACAGAGATTTGCCATATCACCGGCACAGAGAAAGTAGTGGGATCCTCGTACGCCACACACTGCTGTTGGAACACCTCCCTCTTGCAACTGTACCGGGAAAAAGTGGAGGCTGCCCTCGCATTCTCTCAATCACCCTTTCAGAAAGGTAGCTGAACCCGCAGCAGTAGGCTGGGCGGGTTGTGGTGCTAATGATGTGACACCCTGCGCCTTTTTATGGAGAATCAGCGGGGGCAGTTTGTGGTCTCCTGGGAGGCAAAGGGATCTATCTGAGCAGTCTCAAACCATTCCAAGATGATCCTCCATTGAATAACATCCAGCCCTTCTCTGCAGGGGAGGTCGGCCTCTGTGTTTGTTAATCCTGGCAGAAGAAATGTCTGGATGCAGAGGAGATGCGCGTCAGGCCTGAGCAGGATGTTGCCTACCAGATGCTGGAGACTGGGTGACTTCTTGCCAACTAGGTGTTTGATGCAGTTCATCCCTATCGTGTTGTCTGTCTGGACAAGCTGTGTCCCTCTGATCCCCTGATAAAAAGGACTGCAGGCTCAAAAACACCACCTGCAGATTGAAGATGTTTATCTGGGGACCGCACCATGTGGCTTCCCACATACTTTCCCAACCACAGGTGGAGACGTCGCTGTCATATGCTCACACATCTTGGCTGCCATTGGTATAAGTTAATATGTGTCTGCCCGGCTCAGGGAGCATGCCGTGTTGAATTATTGTAATTGTAACGAGGGGGTACTCATAAAAGTATAAAAATCTTTAATCCATTGAATGTGTAAAATACTTGCTGCCTTGGCAAACCGTTAACAACATTAAATCAGTCATCGTGAAGAGATTTGGGGGAAAAAAGAGTATAAGTTTTCATTGCATATGCACTGATATTGCACTGTTTTTGTTTGCACCAGTGTGGTGCAACAGCTTGTGTGTCTGAGTGCCAGGTTGGGCTATCTTGAGTTCACATTAGTCTAGTAGCTTGTAAAGTTATACAGGGAAACACATTATTATTTGGTGATATTTCACTCAGTAGAAGGCTCACACATAAAGACGTCTGAGGGCGGTGTGCTAGAGATTACTCACTGTGCTTCAGAAACCAAACCCAAGGGCACAAGTTTTTTTTTGCAGTATGTTAAATGTTTATTTGTTCTTGTGTCAGCCTGCTACCTTGCTTATTTATCCAGCAGTTGAATCGTGGTGTGGTCTTAAGGAATGTCTGCATAATCTGTTTTTAATTTTTAACCTAATACAGTACTGTAAATTTCAGTAACACTTTATATTAAGTATACCTTAATTCAGTAATGTATGTAACTAGTGTGCGACTACATACCAGTATGCAGAAACTACTTAGTAACTACTTGTTGACATGTGGTGAATGTATTTCACATACTTGTGTCAAAACTGAACTAATAAAAGTAGAGAAATTTAGTTAAACGAACAATTATGACCTTTTTTTAATAAGGTAAATAAAGAATGAAATCAAATGAAATTAATGATCCTGTTTCAGTTTTTGAATTCGAGCTACAGTGGGAAACAATGAAGAATAACATTATCCCAGGTTCTTGTGACCCAGACATGATTAAAGAATATTTTTATAAATCATGACAGCCATTCCGCATCTCGCCTTGCTCAGGTCTATGTTTTCAGATTTTCATGACAAAATATGCAAATATCTCACCATTGCGAAAGGTTTGAGCTATATACAATGAGCTCCTTACCATATCATTTGCATTTTTAAATAACACTCTTTGGATGCATGACAAACAAGGGGCAAAATGATCTGCGGCTTTCGTTGCGAGCTGCTTCTGCCGTGACATTTCCCACTGCACAACAGAAATAGCCCATTAACAAAGTGTAGGAACACTCCCATTTAACTGAACCGAGCACAGTGACAGGTACACCATCAGAAAATGACCCACACAAACATGCTTTTATTTTCCATCCGGTAGTGTCCTTCACCTTGGGTTTGCCTGTCACTCTTACATGGTCATGGTCTTCTTAATTGCCCACTGTGTTTTGCAGGATTATAATTATCATGTTAAGATTCGTATGTCAATCTTACTGTAAAAAGTGATACCCAGTTAATATCCCCAGAAACATGCCAGAATAAATGCCAGAATGACTGTATAACGCTGAGAATTACTAAAGGAGATGTTGCATGCAGGGATGCTATAGTATGTATGGACAATAACTTTGAACAAATTAGCCTAACAAAGCACTAGCATCTCATTGCATTTACATCAGGAAACTGGCTGTAATCAATCTCTTACCTTTTGTTATCCTCTGGCGAAGAATAATAACTTGTGTTTGCTCCTCACTGTAATTATGGGAATATGTAATTTAGCATATTGTCTCAGTACAATGTTTTTTTTTTACAGTTCTTTGGATGTTGGTGTGAGCAAAGGGCTTGCACTGATTCCTATGGCAATATCAGCTCTGCCTTGTTGCTATTAACCAGCAAAAGCACTGCAGCTCCAATCATCTTTTTGGCTCTCGTGAACTTACCCATTATCAGTCTCTTGTGAAATGTCATATGATAGGCAAGCGTAGCCCCATGACGACAGTCGCTCCTCTGTGCTTTCATTTTCTCTAAATATTAATCAATGTATGGTGGGCTAGAGCCTAACCCAGCTGACGTGGAGTGAAGCCAGGATGGGACTCTAGTCTGTTGCAGGGCCACTAAGGCAACACTATATATATATTGGTAAATGAGCACAAAATTAAAATTAAATTAGACAGTAAAATGAACTTGAACTATTATATAACAACTGAAGATGAAGCTATAGGTATATAAATTTACATTGCAATCGCCTGGTTTCTCATTCACACAGTAGCTTTGAATTTTCAGCCACATTGTTTTCGGAAAGGGATGACATCACCGAGGGTGGTTGAAGTGAGTGAGAGAATCGTTTGCTAAGGGTGAGCATTTCACTACGATTGAGTCGCTGAAGAAAGGGCAGCCAGCCAGCCACGGACCTAGCGGTTTCCATTAGCAACTGACTTTAAGGACATAAACAATTAGCAGGCAAGGTAGAGAGAAAAACGCTGTTTGCCTCAAGGACCAGGGTCATCCGTCCCAGAGCCAGAGCTCCAAAAGGTCAGGACGACGCCGTTGGGTGACACCATTGGCCAAAACGGCGTATAGGAGCAGAAGATGCGAACAGCCATGCGTTGCATGTGACGGATGGATGTTTGTGGACATACAGGTGCAATGCAATCAGTGACACAGTCGGTCAGAGAGAGAGCTTGGGAACGGAGATGGCCTGGGGAGCCACGCTGCACAGAAGAAGCCTGGGAGGTGCCACGGTCCAAGACTTCCCCCCCGTTTCCCTGTTTGCCAGCCAGTTCTCCTCTGATTTTGATTTGGCTTCAGTGCTGAAAGACGTAAACAGTGTGATTCAGGATGTTTTATGTGATCGCCTACTAATTGAATCTGCTCTTGTGCGTAGCATCTTTTTTTTCCCGCTCATAAAGCAGCCCTGAAGCAAAAATTTGTCCTTTTTTTTTTCCTTAAACAGGAGCCACGCACACTCATCTTGTGTTGTAAGTGGGAGCAGAGGCAATTAGTTTGTTTTATAGTACCCAGGCAAGGCGACAGATGCTTGGGTTGTTTCAGTGGAGATAAGTTGTCGGTAGTGATCTCTGGCAATGTGTAGGTGAATTTCCACTCACAGCAGACAAAACGGATGGGTATAATTAAAAAGCCAAAGTCTCATTAGTTCCATGTGCAAATCAGAGTCTCAATGCCAGAACTTAAACGTTTTATCCAGTTTTTGGCAGCAGCTTCTGTATATGCTGAAGGAGTTAAAAAGCTTACTTTTAAATTTAAAACTTTTCATTATATTATTTACACAAACAATTATAACACTGTAACACAGTCGGTTTGCTTTTGGATTTGTGATATTTCTTAACAAGGTTTATGCCGTAGCATTTCAGCAACACTATCGTTCAGTTTTCTGCAATTTGCTTTTCCAAGCAACACAGATAGGGTTTTCATGACCTTCCGGTTGCTATATAGGACTGTGCACAGGTCTGATGCCAAGTTTTCTGTGTGAGTGCAGAAGACACAGGCAGAAAGAGGAGAGAGAGGGAGATTCATGAATCCCTGTAATGTCCCCACATTATTTATGTTCCTCCAGGCTACCTCCAGCTGTTAGTTCCCTTCAAGTCTATTTTCTCTCTGAAAAGACTCAGTAATCCAATTTGAGACATATGACTGACAAAACTAATTAACTACAGTTGGCGGATCCTTTGGGATAAGGATCTGTTTTGTTTTGTTTTTTTAGATGGAGGGATGTTTATAATATTTATAAAACCACATTTTACTGCAATTGGGTGGGGGTGTTGTTTGGGGGACAGCTTATACACAGCTTACCTCCAAACTTCCCAAACATCTGGATGTAAGAGAGGGATGAATGGTTTATCAGAATTCCAGGCCCAAACTGATAAGATCCCAAACTGTTTTGCAATAAACACAAATCTCATGCATGAGAGAGGCAAATCCTGGGAAGGAGCCCGATAACTTATTGATTTGCTGTTAAATGCCTCATGGAGCGGTTTTCACCTTTCAGAACACAAGGCTTTTGGTGGAAGTCTCTCCCGGGTGGGATTTAAACTGTTCAAACCAAATGATGTATGAATTAATCTGTCAAGCAATATAAAATAAAGTAATTACCTGTCAGGTTACAAACTGTCATCCATGGAGGAAAAAAAATAACAGTGGCGGAAAATCCATAAAGAATGGTAAAAAAGAATTTCCATGTAAAATATTTAATCCCACCTTTCAAAACTCTGGCTCGACCGAAGTCATTTCTGTGCAGCTTTCTCATTTATTAATTGGGGATTTTGTAGTTTTTCTTCTGTTTCATGTTGGCATTCGACTCAAGTAGAGCAAGCACTATAAGACATTGGTGGTTTTATATTATATATATAATTTTTTTTACATACAGAAATTTGAAAAAGTCATTATTATATACTTGTGGAAGAATTCTACCGGAAAGAGTTATCTTTAAGTGTCTTATACGACATCCTTTAATGAATATTCATTAATTCATCCATTCCTTATAAAATAACATAAAATAAATATTATGCGGAAACTTCAACTTGAAACTTTAGGATTGAAATGACATCATTTTGGGGAATTTGTATCACACTGTCCAAAAAAACAAAAAACAATCAAGACTGTCACAGAGCACAGGGACCTGGAAACGGGGCCAATTAATACTCTGAGATTCTGAATCATTATTTGTTGAATGTATAGAACTATAACTATAAGACTGAGTAGTGTTTGGGGGGAAAACTTCTGTATCCCATACCAACGAAGCAGATCAAATCCGACTGATTTTGCTCTGTTGACTTTTGTTCGATTTGTCGGTCAATATTTCCTATTTAGTTATATGCCTCATTAACTCACTCTTCATGGATACAGCTTAAGACAGTTTAATGATAAAAATATAATAACTACTGACAGTATGACAACTTGCGAGGGACTTCAACGATCATTGAAACTAAAAGTTAGCTAAATCTAAGCAGACCTAATTCAAACATAGAATATGAAAAGAATATTAAAATAGCATGCCTTTAATCGTCATTGTTTGCTACACTGCTGTGCCAGTATAGCTGCAGCTCTGTGTGGCATTTTTGTTTGACTGTAGCAGTCCTCAGAGCCCATGGAGAAAGACCAGTATAAAAAATGGGTGGTGGCTCACAAAATGCTTAAAGGGCTTGGCCACGGAATCCGTTTAGAAGTTTGTCACAAGCACTTGCCAACGTCATCCTAACTGAATAGGATTCTCCAAAGATTTTTGAACTGAATGACATGCACCACGTCTAAATGAGTGGATGCAGACCACATAGACAACATTAAATATGTACTGAATGTCAACCTTATTTTTACAGTGTTATTAAACACCTTTTATTTTAACAATGAAAATATTTTAATTCACAATGAACACTCAACACTGGAACCTCGTTTAAGAAAGTTTTTACTGACGTATGATGTACGGCGTTTTTTAACACCCTATCGTTTTATTTGTTACTCATCACAAAATGAAACCAAAAACACAGAACTGTGGCCTTATCCTTCACATCTGTTGGAGTAGTATGCTTTACTCCATTATTCCAGATTTTAAGTAACAAACTCGACAAACTTTGTGCTCAAATGTTAAATTTATGTTGGATACATATTGATGCAGAATCAAGGAAAAGACCATCTCAGCAAAAGGAATGTGATATTCATCAGTGTGTGTATATATATATATATAGAGAGAGAGAGCACATGCACAAGAATTGGACAGCATTTGTCTTGTTTTTTGCTGCACAAGGAAGATGCTGCTTTTCATAAGATATGGACATGTAGGACTGTGATGACGTTTCTCCATTTCGCTTTTCCCCCTTTTCCCCTGTGGCTGGAGGAAACGGCAACAAATATGTGTTCGGTCTGCATTCCCCCAACACCATGAGTATTATTAAACATAGAGGACAGGGGTGGCAACAGTATGCACCTGGCTGATGCATCTGAATTATGTAAGACGGCTCAGGCTCAGCAGCCAGCTTTCGGAGCGGAAAAAGGAAATACCGACGCAGAGGTTTTGGCTTCCATTGAAAGACAAAGAGACTGAAGGGCTATAAAAGATGGATATTCCAGAGGAGACCATCAGTCGTCAGCCAAGTCAGAGGATTCATAATAGATGCAACTCGGCCATAACCCTCGCTGTTCTTCTCACCTCGGAATCACTGGCTCTTGACTGATGTGCGTAGACCCAATAGACACTGACCTTAGACAAATTCATTCAAACCCCAGATTAATTAATTTGATGCAGATTGTTCATTTAACAGCTTCATGTGCATGGATTAATCAACTCATCCTGTGTCTTCGCCGTCACAGGTTTCTGTATTAATTGTATCCCCCCTGACTGACTGAGGATCCATGAACGCCAGCCGCAGAAATATTTAAGGGTATAGTTAACGAGGTGACGAGTTGGCTGGGGTATTAGCAGCAGCTGAAGTGGCAGGGAGAAATACTTGTTAGCATATGTACAACTATGAACTTCAACGAGCAGCATCGGTAGACTTCTGCCGCGGTCATTTTCTCCTTTCTTTCAAAGTAATTAAACATTGACGGTCCGCTGCCTAATTATCATTACAAGTTCAGTGTAAGTAATTAGCCGAGTTTGTTATGTGCAAATTATGAAATAACATCTCATGAGCTAAATAATGATTTGAGTTCAATAACATGTCCTAAATGTAAGGCTCTTAAACTTAAAAAAATAAAAAGATTTAATGGAGCTAAATATTTATCGAAAGATGTATTCAGTAGAGATGTTCATAGTCATTTTTTATATTAATCATGTGCCCCCCCCCCCCCAAAAAAAAAAAAGATGAGAGGTCTACCAGATTTTAAAAGAGGGTGAATAGTAGAGGTTGAAAGGAGTTGATACATCTCGAATTGCAGGTGTATCAGTCACAGAAATGGCGAAATAATTTAATTTGGGAACAAGGGAACAGGGTAGCAAACTAGGATGGCATACTCCAACCAAGGGAGAACTACATCAAGAAAGAGGAACAGTGATCACAAGGTGAAGCTTGTCAACAGAGATAGACGCATTCCCGACGGGATAGACGCAAAGCACCATAAAACAACAGCCACAAAAATGACCACAGAACCAAATCGGCACCTACACAAAAACTGTATGTCACGAGCTCCACAAAACTTACATTTTGGAACCTTTTCGGAACTGCTTGTAGAGTCTGATGGTTTACATCTGGAAGGGTTTTTGTTTGGAGAAAGCAATAGGACACCTTCAGTGCACACTGCTGGTTTCCAACTTGTCATGTTAAACATGATGGTGGATCTTTTCTTGTATGGGAAACTGTCTTTGAGGTACACTGGCGTTGTTATTTTATTTCTAGCCAATAACCGTGAACTTAATAAGTGTGATCTAGAGCAAACATTTGGCAATAACTATCGCCACGCTGCTTTAATCCATAAAACCAGGATTGTTTATCAATCTGTTAAAGGATAGTTTATCAACATCAATATTATATTTAATTGTGGCATTAAAAAAACTTAAAAATCAATTAAGCTAAGCTAAACATGTGTGTTGCATTTCATTATGACATGACAAATTCACAACACACAGTAATGCAATACCCAGATATGCATTGTGCTTCATTCTGCTGCCCTCGACTAAAGATTTTCCTAGTCGACTAGTAGTCATTATTTTATGCCATTAGTCGACTTGTCGTCGACTTCCTTCGGAAGTTTATGATTTATGATTAATTTAATTACTTAAATATATATTTTGGGTGGCATCAGAAAATGGTTTGAGTTCCAGGGCTGAGAAAGAATGTTATAAGTAACATTGCTAACTCTGTTCTACATTAAAGATAAATACTAAACCATAATAATATATAAAGTTTACAAGCGTACGCACAAAGCAAGCCGCAGCAACGTGGGAAACAGCGGTAATGATTCTGAATGTGTTGGAAAAACCAGTATGGAGACGGTCTGAACATTTAACGAATTAATTTATATACAAAGTGTAAGATCAGTGATATCACACAACTTATGAACTTGTAACATCGACACAATAACTAAGCCTTTTTTTTTTAAAGTTTTTTTTTTTTTCGCGACCAAACAACCAATCAAAACTTGGTCGATCAACACTTTCCTCATCGACTAACGTTTGGTGGACTATTAGGGGGCAGCCCTAGTACTTTACATTGGTTCGCATTTTAGTACTTCCACGGTACCTTACCTGTTCCCTTGTACAAAATGGTATATGTGGAAATATAAATTAGATTCAGAGAATACTGTGTTATTAAGTTTAAAAGGCATGCTGATAGATTTGATATGTTAAAATTTTTGGTGTAACATTTTTAGCTGTGGAGGTAATCAACACAGCCAGCATTGTACATCTCCCCTTTTCACCTATTTACAACACTGCATGGGAACATTCAAACATAACTTGCAAGAGTGTGTGTGTGTTAGTCAAAATAATCTGTGATTAGCTAAATATAGGTGGCTAAATTTATTTTATTTTACCTTCAAGTTAAATCATCTAGCTCTACCTTCACATCTATTTTAACATACGACAATTAACTTCATTGTGTTTTAGCCAAATGATTTACTCATGCGCAAATAAGTCACTCCACCATTAATATGGTGGTTCCACTGGTTTAATTGCTCATCTAACGAAATGTGGTGACTGCAATAAACATGGTTTGGTGGGCAATTATATGGTGGGCCAAAAGGTTAGACAACAATAAACATGGTTTGATGTGCAAATTATATGGTGGGATGATGGGTTATC
>JAOVYW010004985.1:1630-12643 GCA_025775045.1 Hiodon tergisus | reverse complement strand
CCACCCCCCCCGCCTGCCACTGGGGCCCGGCCACCACTATTGGGCGATCATAGACAGAGGACCCCTTATCAATTGTATTAATAGTATATTAAGCATTCTTAATGGCCTTGTAAACAAAATTTTTGCAAAATTTCAGACCAGTTTTTAACCAGTCACCATTCATCTGCCCTCAAAACTGAAACATGGTCAGAGGTAAAAGTTGATCCATAGCGTTAAGCTTATCAAAGAACTTTGCTATCATAAGTGGACGTGGAGAATCGGCTGTAATTTAGCAGGCATTGTTTCCAACGCTAACAACCACATTTTTTTGTTTGTTTAAAACATAACTGGGTTGTGTGGGAGTTCTTTTAACAACTGAATAATAAAACATAATGTCGGAAGTTAGAAATAACGTAACGATTAAAAAAATTGTTTATGAACTGGTAGAATAGTGACAACTATGAGGTGATTCAGTAACAAGGAAACTGCACCAGTGCACCATTGAAAATAAAGGTTTCTCCCCAGAAATCTGCTTGGTCCAATTGTGGCTGGTGCTGCCCTATTTTCCTCAGAATCATTGCTGAAAACCCATTGCTATTGAAATTCTAACATTTAGTGGTCAACAATATTCTTTCCAATTTTTAGTTCAGCAGTCAGAATTAGAGCAAAAAAAATTATGTCCTCAACCAATTTCTCAATATAAACAATCCACACTGTCCTCTTTCATCTTGGGCTGTATTCGACAGTGATTCATAAGACAGTTAGCTTTATTGTGAATAGCCTGTAAAATGCCTCGTACTTGACAATATGATCTACAATTAACCAATGAACTCAGTTGTGGTCATGTGTTATTATCTAGTTACTCTGACTATTTTATAAAACGTGAAAACATCTGATCCCCGCTGATTTAAGTTAACATCGCAAAAAGACCAAAATTGTGTTTACGCTCTCAGTGCTGTGATGCTCAGGCTTTTTGCTTTTGCTCTGTTTTTCAGCCATGAGTGGTCTCATAGTCCCCCCCATGTGAATGGTGACGATGTTCCACGTGTCTCTGGAGGATCTGGACTTCGGCCGCAATAGTTCCTAAAAATCTTTCAGACAGCAACATGGAGGACCACCAAACCAGGCCCACACACCTGCGTCCCCACCTACCCCCCCCCCCGCCATTCTTCAGCACCACTCACCAATGTGTCATCCTCCAGGTTTTGCGTTGGGGAGCTCCAGGGAGCGAAGACTTTTACCTGCACTAGTGCTGGATGGAACCGCGTGGAACTGACTGAGAATCGGGCAGAGCAACCCTTCCGAAAATGAACAGAGGTGATCACTTCTTAAGCCGTTCCAAAAGTGAAATGGAGTGAGGGTTCTTTTTACGATCATTTTTATAAAAATAAAATTAAAAAATAATCCATTTAGACCTTTTCATTTTTTGGTTCAAACATTTATTTTTCGCGAGGACAGTAATATAATATATTGATTCTCCATGGTTATTTGAGTGCTGAGTCCATGGTCAATGTGTGGTTAGGTTTAGTCACCCATCAGCTTACTTTGATCTTTAGTCAGTTAGGTACAGTTAGGCTTCAGACACCTGAACACCACAGTCTGCGCCTGAAACCCAGCTTGTTTAAAATCCACTGGACAAATCTTCTTATCTATTATCATGTTCTGGTAAGATATTGGAAAAGTGTAAAATAAGATTTTGATTCATTGCAGTGATAGTTCTTATCCAGAAATCGCATCATCTTTCATTTAAATGACTGTATTTTCCGTAAGCCAGTCCCTGGAGAACGTACTGGTTTTAAAGGCTTGGAATTTTTTGGAAGTTTTGGACCAATCAATTTTAAATTCATATTTGATGAACATGTTATTGTAAGTATTAAATGAAATACAAGGAATATATTTTAAGACATCATGGATGTCAAAATATGCGTTATATTGAAAACATATAAATTATGTCCACTTTCCTATTAAATAATTTTATAAACATTTTGTGTAAAATCTAAATGCTCATCGAATTCTGCGGAAATAACGTGAGAAATTAAATTAGCTATTTGTAATGCATTTTCAATTGATGACACATATGTTGACATTCCTCAAGAATGTATTTCTAAGATTTACGATTTTAACATTTCTACTTGGAACCGTCAAGGTTTCACCTGCTTTAGAGATGGAGAATTAGCTCCAGCTGCGTGCATAGGAATAACTGTTTTTTTTTTTCAATAGGTGCTTTCCCAGCTTTGCGCATTTGTAGATTAAACAACAAGAATTTCAGCTGAAGTTTGACCCTTGTATGGTTAACAGATATTGTGCATTTTGTATTTTGTGAGTCTGTTTTCATTTGGTGAATAAGGCCTAAATAATAATAAAACAACAATGATAATAATGTATTAGGAACACGTTTAATGTCTTTATACTTTTTAGATACTGGGCGGGGGAAAAAACATGAAGAAAAATCACTTTGTGAAAACTGAACAAAACATTCTGTTTCAAGATTGTCCTCCATACTTTTATATACTGCAGCCATGGTTTTCCTCATTTGTTTTTGTCTGTGTATTGTTGTGAAATTGTTGTGAAGATCACAATTAGTTACGATTGCACTGTTTAATAAGGAGCAGCTATGAGTGTTACGAAGGGACAGGGTAAATGACCGGTGTCTGATTATGGGGATGGGCCGCGATGTTCTCACCTTTCGGTTTTGATGATTAAAAAGGGTAGACGTTTTTGTCTTGCTGAAATTCTTTTAGTTGTTCATTTATTTTTCTTGCCCATTACACCAGTAGACTGAGCTTACAGTTGAAACCATGGTTTAACTGCTACTTTTTAATAAGAGGAGATAAATATAATGCCGGTGCTTGTTTTTTTTTTTTTTAAATGCCGTTCCAATATTATTGGTTCAAACCCCGTCCGACTTGAATGTCTTTCCAAATCGGCCGAAAAATTCAATCGTTTCTGACAATAAGGAAGAAAACTTATATAAATTGATGGCTTTGAATGAATATTCTCTAGCTGTTCAATCTTGCTAAATTGTTAAATCAAAAGAAACGGTAAATGTTTTGGGAGATTTTAAAGTACAACTGTGCCTCTAAATACTGCCATATGCATAGGGTTATCTGAGGAACTATGGAAACGGAACTCTTACTAAAATTCCGTTAATTTCTCCTTTGAGAAAAGCCTTTGCTGTTTGTAAATCCACTCCTATTCTTATGACAGATGACTATTCTCCATGCAGAACTAAGCTGTAGCCAGTAAGTAACTTAAGTAAAAATACCATTAAAAAACCAAAGCATATCTGCAAGATATGGGCATTGGGCATTTAGAACGGACATTATTTTTTGTGGGACGGTTTTTCAAAATGCAAAATTAAATGACATTTACATCCCACTTTGCATTAACCCACAGTCTATTCACTCAACCTGTCTATAACTGACTTCGGGTCAAGTGGACTTGCTACACTCTGGTTTATGACGCTTTCTGGAGTTCAAGCTTTAGCTATCCCAAGTCGCAAGTGTGTTTGTATGTGTGTGTGTGTGTGTGTGTGTGTGTGTGTGTGTGTGCGCATGTGTGAGTGTTACAAGTGTATAGGCTCTGTTATGAAAAAGTTCTCATATGCAGTTCATTTATTTGTGACGTATTTCTTCGGTATAAATTTGATGTTGGTGACACCGTTTATTTAAGTATGCTGAGCTATTGAATATGCAAACGGAGAGGAGAGAATACAGTTCTGGTTGATGACCCAGAACACTGTGCAATGTGTAAATTTATATGGGTCATGCATCTGCTTCCTATTTGAAATTATTATTATTATTATTATTTTTTACAAGCAATCTCACTGAAACACTAAAACGTCAATTCATATGTTTGGTAATTGGTAGTACTGAATTTATATCATCATCATCATCATCATCATAATTATTATTATTATTATCTTATTATTATTATTATTATTATTCAGAGTGAAAACAAGCACTTGCCATCTAGCTCTTTTGATTGGATATTCTTTATTTTTTCTTCTGTAAGGTGTCCAAACTACTTCCTTTAAACTACTAGAAACTGTATTAATGTAAGGCAAGTTTTGATTTCTGACAACCGCCACATGATATGGGAAACAGAGGGATAAACCAGGTGCTTAGAATCTGTTTTGGTCATTTTGTGCAATTCTTACGTTTTAGAAACATCTTGCTTGTACCCCCTTAAAAACTTAAGACGTGGATCAGAGGATCACAAAGCATTGTGAAGGGACATTCCATTCTAATAATGTGCAGAGGCGTTGTGAGAATTTGATATGTTGGCTTGCAAAACTTGTTTTGTGTGAGAAGGTATCTACTGCATTACACTTCCATTTCCCACTCTAAGCATTTGTATTCAATATTATAGTTCTCTAAACCAATGTGCAAGAAAAAGGCTGAATATATTCTGAATTCCATTTATTATGGAATGGCCATCGTCTTCCAATTCACATCCATTCACAAACATTCCTGTCAGATTATTTAATTTTTAAATTGTTTTTGTAAAAGTTTTTCCCCCCTGAAAAATTTAAAAAGCCGGCCTTTGTTCAGAACTGCAGAATGTATTTTATTTTTAAATCTTTTTGCAAAGTTTAATGGAAATGTAATCAGAAAGGCTAAAGGAGGGTAGCATCTATAAATATAAAATATTGTATTAGAGGTATAAAAGCACAATGTTTTATTTCTTTCCATAAGGAAGATTTGAGGAGTGGGATAATGTGTGTTGTTTTTTGTTTTTCAGACTATGACCTTGCTGTAAATAGGTGCATGTTTCTCCGTAACCCAGTGCTTTTTGTACAGAAACAGATTAATAAAGATAACATTTGGCTTGAAACCCTTAAAGTTGTTTTTAGCCATTTTTTTGCCAACAATTGGAAATACGGGTACTTTTACGCAAACGTGAGTGTCTTTGCTCTTTTTTAGTACATACTTTTGGATGGAATAATTTGGTTCTTGGGTACGATCTAAATAATTACCTATGTTGGTCAGACCTGCTGCGTCCCTTCTGTTTCCCAACGCTGGACAAAAACCCACCTCAGTGTTTTCCGTATCATTTAACGTTAGCGGCACACCGCCACTCCAGGAATCAGGATCTCCGCTACTGTAACATGCTCCGGACCCTCACATTAATCCATAGCAGGTGTGTTCTGGGAAACTCGTTTGATACCAGTTTGAGCTGAATTTTCAAGAACTTGCTGTTGCGTTTGTTCGCAAATTCAAGCTCTCAAGCGGAACATATGTTCTTTCCAAAGTTTTACCAAAGTTAATGGAATTTTCGCCATATTTTCAAAGTTGCCATTAACAGTTAGCTAACGTTAGAAGAGATATTAGCTGGTTATGGGTTGTCAATTCCCATCCTGGATGTATCAATAGTTAGCCAGATAGCAAAGTAACATCCGCTAGCAAATTTACCCATTGACAGTTGGAGGGTAATATCAAATGTTATTCATGTGCCAGTATTCAAATCTGTAGAGAATGCTTTTCCCAGATTAACTTTGCTTTTCTCCGTTTAACACTATTTCCACACCTGGAAGGACAGGACTGGAAAATAAATTTGGCCAGCATAATATGCACAATGTGCAAATACAACCAAAAGAAGAAAAAGAAAAAAAAAAAACTTTTGGCTATTCGTTGTTTCTTGTCTTTTTCAAATATAAAGAGGGAGAAAGTTGGCGTTTTTTAATTATCTTAATTTTTGACTTTAGGAGATTAAACTGGATAGGTTTACATGGCCAGAAACATAATGGTGGCTCTTTACCTCTCAAGTCGTAGGTATGTGTTAAAATGAGCTGTATCTGTATCTGTTTCACTCCTAGATCAGTAACGTGCATTTTTCTCTTAGTAGTTTAAATACGAAAATCGGTTAATGATCATCCCTTATTGGGAAATTCAGAAACTGAGAACTCTGGCATCTTAATATAAATACCGATAATCCAAATTCAGCCACTGTACTTCACTATGTGCAATTTTGTAAACAACCTCTTTGGCCAAAGCTGTAACATATTTCCATGTATAATTCATTCTTTTGGACTACATGAAATTACATCCTCAAATCTCACAAAGAATTTGCATGCATCATTTATGTGGTATTTTTCCACATCGTCTCCTTATCACAATCTAAAGGGGGATTTGCAAGTCAGAAATTTGAATGCTGTGCTTCATTCTTTCATAATTTAGAGTTCAGCTCTACTGGAAAATACATGAATAATTCTCAAATCTCTAAACGAGTGCAAAGACAAGCGCCTTGGCTTCCCAAACAGACAGGTGATGCCCACCCTTTTCCTCTGGCTAGTTAACATTTAATGTAAAACCCGGAAGTCGCAGACCACAGGATAGTGACAACTGTGCTTCAAACAAATCAGCTGGAAAAAGGATCACCTGAGGGTGGTCAATCGTGGTCACAATTCCACCGTAGCTGTCCTCTCTTTACAGTAAGCTGTGCTGTGATCGATGCCACCGTGACATCACCTGTCATCCGCATGGTCGCCGACCGTGACAACACCTGTCATCCGCATGGTCGCCAACCGTGACTTTGGGGGATTTTACACTTTACACGTGAATTTACACGTAAATATAATGGCAGTTCCAGACATGGCCTTGATGAAGATCCGCACACAGTGCCCGGAGGCATTAAATGTTTAGTGGACAGGTAACCCAACTAAGTGCTTAGTGGACAGGTAACCCAACCAATTAAAATAATAAATGGTGTTGAGAAGCCACTCGGGGGGGGGGCACGTTTTAGCACGCGTTCAATAATAAATGATTGTGATTGTGAAAATAAACACAAAAGGCCCTTGTTAGAGAGCGCGGGAGACACTGAAGAAGCTGTGGCAATCCTGTGAAGAATGAAGACTCTGATGATGTTACCGGATGATTTAGCCCCTACCTGCGGAGACCTCTAATCCGGAGAAACAGACAAAAAACGACGAAGCCGGGTAGGTTTAAACCCTTTCTGCTTTGGATCTGCCTTGGGTCGCACTTGCCCATGCATTTTTAAAAAAGACCAGGGAACTGTGCACTGAAAGGCTTTCATGCGCACGCATGTTTCGGATACGCAGATCGTTGGAGACGTTTTGTTTTTGTTGTTTGCTTAAGCTAGCCGCCTATTCGGAAGGCATGAAAAAAGAAAAAGACAGCTAACATGCTTTTTAATACATGAAATTAACTTTATTTTAGATGCTACATGTATTTCTATGTAAAAACCTGCTCAGGGGTCAGGTCACTACCCCTGTGCATACATTAGCATGGTAACTGCTGGTTACTGACTGGACTTACACAGATACATATGAGCCACGGTTGCCAGTGACCTTGAGCCACTCTGGCTGTCACTTGCTGAGGAAGAGGGATGTAAATTGGCCCTGCCAAAGTTCAGCCTTACAAATAGTGGGTCAAAAGTGGTGTCAAAAGCATGGAAGGCAACACAGTTGTTTTTTACTGAAGCAGCTCAGGTTCACTACCTTGACCAAGGGTGCAACATCAGTGCTGAGATTAGACTTTATCAATGGTGCAACATTAGTGCTGAGATTAAACTTTATCAATGGTACAACATTAGTGCTGAGATTAGAACCTATGACCACAATAAAATAATATATGACTATATGTGTAATTATTACTGCTTTATTACTATGTTCTTAAGATAATTTGGGAAAAAAATGTTTTATTCATATTTTAATGTGGGAAACAATCCTCTCTGCATAATGTACACACTGTCCTTTATATGATTTATACACTGGCTTTATTATAAAAGAGGAGATTCATTTAAAATTCATTTTAGTTTGCACAAAAACTATATAAATCCCACAATAGCTAACCGTAAAACACATCCCATATTTGCTGTTGTAGTGCTATACCGTTTGAGCTTATGTTTAATTATTTACAAAAGCTTTCATCCCGAAACACGTACTATGTCCACGTTGATATATACTCTTTTTGACTGCCTTTTTATTGTGTAAAAAGCAATCCTTTGGTTTAGTCTCTCTCTGTATCACTTCAGAACAGCAATGCAAAAAAAAAAGATCTATCAGTTCCACAAGTGGCGAACAGGCACTTTTATTAAGAGTTATTTATACTTTAATTCCTACATGACCATTCTTTTGTGATTAGCTAATTAGACTGTTAGTGCAATTTTTCTTTTTTTCTTCTTATTTTTCTAAATGCATTTAACATTTTCTTGTTAGATCACTGTGATACAGTTGTTGAAGTGGCCATCTCCCGTGAATTTGGTAACTGAGCCAAAGGGAAAGGGAAATGGATGAATGTCTTCCACAGTGTTGGGGTCTAAAGGCTTAAACTACAATGGAGGCCCCAAAAACACGCCCAAAAAAATTATCTTGAGACACAAAAACTTTCTGATCCAGGACCAGTCGCTTGCTGAATTTAGATTGGTCTGATGTTTTCCCCCCTTAGAAAATCTTCAGGACAATCCCTGCAACTCTGGGATATAAATGACAAAAACTTTGCACCTGTCATCTTTCTTCATCTGTCTTTGTTTTGCTGGTGGAAGCAGGATGTTTTCATTGGCTGTGACCCGCCCTATGAAATAATCCCTGGGTGCTGCTTTTCTTTTACTTTTGGAGGAAAAAATTAGAATAATAATCAAAGCCAAATGCAGTGAAGACCAAGTGTTGAGTTAGAGTTTTGACGCTATGAGATTCCTGTAATGGTACACCAGTCATAAGAGCTTCATTCAATTAAATCTGGTAAATTTCAAACCCACTCTATTCCGATAAAAAAAAGAAAGTCTTTTGTAAGTATTCGAAAAACTAAGTCAGAGGGATATACCTCACCTGGAAACTATTAGGCCAAATGAGTTGTAGCGGGCAGGAGAGTTATCCCCGCTTGCTGGGGTTCCTGGGGAAATGGAAACATGCAGACTCATCACAAATGGTGAAGAGACGTGGTGATTAGGGATGAAACTGAGAAGGAAGCAGGGTCACTAAAGGCCTACTGCCTCATTGTAAGGGAGTGTAAAACTGTAATCATGGGAGTTTGGAGATGCTACAGCTGTTTTTTTGAGCATTCAGGAGTGGGATTGACATTCCTCTCAACTCACCGGGTTCAGACGTCTCATCTGAGAGATTTGAAAGTAACATTTTAACTGGAAAAATAAGAAAAACGTTTATTTAATCATAAAAACATAATAAAATGATAAAAATGTTTTTCAAGAGATTTAGTCAAGGATGTGGTTAAGTCAGTCACTACAATTCAACATTAGGTTGTCCCGGAATTGTACTAATCAGGGTCTGAGAAACTCCTGCTTTATGCAGCGTATCAGTGTAATGAGATTTATTTCTGAAATGAATGTCCTTATTTATGAAGGTAAATACATCGAGAGCAAGGAAATTAGAAAGAAGCAACCTGAATAATTAAAAAAACAACTCATACATTTATTCATTTTTTAAAATTTAGGGATGAAATCCTTATTGATTCTTTTTTTTTTTTAAACAACTTTGACATAATAATCGTCATATTTCAGAAACTATTATTTAAACCTGAGACATATTATAATATAATATAATATAAAATAAAATAGAAACTTTCTAGGTGAACCGAGTTAATGCTGAACAAACTATTTCAGCAAATGCTTGAGTTGTTGCCATGGCAAGTGTATACATTTAACCCATGTCTTTCAAACTGATTGATTTTTCAAAATACATGTTTGGGGGCTAAAGTTTATAAGGCAAAGCTTTACCAAGAAGTAAAATGTATTTAACATGTGTTTATATATTAAAGTAAACCCCCCCTAAAATCATGCCAGTGGGTTCATTTATAGTTTAATTGAAAATAAGACAATAGTTTAAGCATTT
Organism: Hiodon tergisus; assembly: GCA_025775045.1. Taxonomy (NCBI): domain Eukaryota; kingdom Metazoa; phylum Chordata; class Actinopteri; order Hiodontiformes; family Hiodontidae; genus Hiodon; species Hiodon tergisus. Next base: position 2,856 of record JAOVYW010004985.1, on the reverse strand, counting down.
TAGTTTCTTGATTTCTGCGGAGGAGCTTTGAGCTTTGAATTTAGCATATTTCACCAACACTTATCAACTCTGCGTAGATAAATGAGCAAGAGTTAAGCACTTTTAAGCATTTGTAAGTTTTTTATGTGAAAGTGGTATCCTGGGGCATAAAAAAATACACTCCCGACCCCACATTTGTCCAAAATACCCCTTTTCAAGTAGAGAGGTGAGGTGGAATTCAACGCAGTCGCTGCATGTTGTGCAACCGATGTACAACCACTTGTGTATCTGCCATTTAACATCGGAGAAATTCAATAGGAAGAAATTCTCAGTTCTGTCTATCGTCCCCAGAGGGTGGATGCCAATTGCCTGTGTAACTGCAATCTGTTTGCTATAAAGCGTCAGACTCTTTCCCCACCCAACGAATTTCCAATGGGCTTAAAACGTTAAATAACAATGCAAAAAGCTTGAAGGAGGTGCGGAACACACGTAGGATCTTGTGTTTTTAATGCCCGAGTAGCCTCTTCATAAATCAACCTGTCTCACCGAATTACTGTCTCAGAAAATAACCTCTCCATCTCCAAAATGTTCATTCGAAAAAATAATCGGAATCAATGTGCATTACATGAAATAATTATGTCTATGTTTCATGGAATAGCCTCCATTAACTTATTTATTATCGTAAATTTAAATCAGAAGAAATAAAAGAAAAACAGGATTACAAAAAATAAATATAAATGCTGACACGTTTCAATCCAAGCCAGGATCTTCCCAAGGGAAAAAACAAAACGATTTCAGTATATAAATGTCTATTCTCATTTTCTTATTTGCCACTCTTGAGCTGTTTAAGGGACTCCTGCACTGTTTGCCTAACTATACCCCCAAGTTTTAAAATCACAATTCTTCATTGTATAAGTTCACACTCAAATGTAGGGCCGTGTCCAGAGCAAACAGCAAACAAACTTAATATGTGGCACTCCCAAAGCTCCAAGAATGCGAAGAGGCCCGTGGGTGGGACCATTATGTAAGCGGCTTTTTTCTCTTGTCTGTGTGCTTTGACAGAGTGACACAGACAGAGTGATATAGACAGAGTGATACAGCCAGAGTGATATAGCCAGAGTGATATAGACAGAGTGATACAGCCAGAGTGATATAGACAGAGTGATACAGACAGTGATATAGACAGAGTGATATAGACAGAGTGATACAGACAGAGCGATACAGACAGTGATATAGACAGAGTGATA
>JAOVYW010004983.1:0-12646 GCA_025775045.1 Hiodon tergisus | reverse complement strand
CCCCCCCCCCCCCCCAGTCTCCCTACCACCCTGCAGCCCAGTGGACCGTCGAACTGCAGCTGCACCCATTTGCCGAATAAAACGGCTTCAGTGCACTGGGCTGAAATCTGAGCTAAAAACTGTTTCACAAATATTTAAGCCATATGCTTAGTGTCTGTGAGGGGGGTGGGAGGGGAGGAAGAAACATGCCCTTTTTAAAGACTCCACTACCAAAATGGTATGCTAGTTTTTCTGCATTCTAAAATTGAAAGATGGCGGGCGAAACCGTCTGTGTTATTCCTGTAAATTTACAGTGTAACACACCTGTGAGAGTGTGTGTGTGTCTGTGTGCGTGCGCGTGTCTGTGTGGGTGTTTTGCTCTTTTTCATTTTGTTTTTGGTTTAACATAAGTGAGGTGGCTCACTGCGAAACGGCAACTGCACAGTTAGCTGTCAGATTATAATTTTTTTTTATTACTTGAAATATTGTCCTTTTGTCCTGGTATGTTTAATCTTGTACATAAAGCAGGGCAAGCTCCAATGTAACTACAACCTTGTCTTTTTAAGTCCAATGTCTCTTGTCTTTTAGATCGAAATATCATTAATGGTCAAGAGATTATACCTATAAAAACTCTGGTATTCTGATTCTACACCCTATGCCGGCTGTAAGAACATAGTACATACGACAGTAGTGTTTTATTCATGTTGCAGACTTTTTGGTAAAAATGTGTAGTTTTATAGGTTGTGTGATATGTATCAAAATGATATGTGCGATGGAATCTTCTCCTCTGTTGATGTGTGTGGCAGATAATTTGTTGCTGGTTTCTTCTGTAACATTCTGGAAGTATAGGAAAGGGTTTAGGATCACACTACATCATGTATACACTTGCCCTCAGCCATCCCTTTTGACCTGATGGGTCACTTACAGAGGACAAGACTCGGAACCGAGGATGTACAACTTTGATACCTACCACATAACGTGACATTCCATATTTTGACATTCAGCTCCCCCGTTAAGTTCATATTTGTGTACTCTCTGTATGCAGGCCCACTTTGTCAAAATAATATTTCTCAATATGATTGACACTTCATATCTACTGGCGAACAGCTGTTTGTTTTTGTTTTTTTTCCTTAAATGAATTGTGTTGACCCAATTGGGAAACTAATTGGAAAACGCTCATCATTGTCAGTTTAGAATACGGAATGTGTCTGAAGTTATGTTCATTTCATTGAAGTTGGTCCAAACTGGATAACGTTTATCTCAGTTCGTGCCAGGATTTCCATCTCGATGGAAAGATTAACCCCACCCCCCACACACTACCAAAAAATAGCTTTTATTCCCATACAAAAAGCTTATTTAAAAAAAAAAAAATTTTAAAAAATTGTTGGAATTTTGGTTTTAGAAAAAATAGGAATTTTAAGATGGTATCTGTTTAGGACAGTTGTGTGGCTGGAATAAAATATAATTAATATTTCATCCAACAAATCCATGCACTTCATTACCTTTCAGAGTAGCTAAGAAAAGACTAATATTGTTATTTGCTAAATTTAAGCATAATTCATGTACACTTTTGTATTTTAACAGTATTGGTCAACTCTTATGTCCACTGAGGTGATGTGATGGTACCTTCCTTGTCAATGTTGTTCACTGTAATCCTTTTTAAAGAGTTTGTAATTACAGCAGAAGATCATTTAAAAAGGCTAAGTCAGTCTATGGCTCGCCATGAGCTGTAATGCTTTTAAGATTTAGACAAATATAACTGCATACTTAACAGCATCAAGTTTAGATTGCAATTGTCAAAGTGCAGCAAGATCAGAGGTTGCTCACAGAGTGAACTGCATTAGGAGACATGACGCGCGAACACAAGAAGCAGTGTTCAGAGCATTTTCTCAGTATCCACTGACTCGGACGGCTGTAAGACCAGTAAGGGACGTTTTCTAATGTGCAGCTCTTTTAAAAAATGTTTACATAATGCCAGAGGTGAGCGTTGGCTCGTTCCACTGGGAGAGCCCACTTGAGCAGTGTGATGTGGGGATCTTACAGGAGAGCTTCGGACTGCACGTCCGCCCGTCTCCGAAGGCTCTGTCGCTGACTCTCTTACCGTTCCTTTTGATTCGAGCGCTCGAAATGTGGCATTTGATGGCACGTGTGCTTTGCAATCAAATGCCTTCTTTTTAAATTTGTTTGTTAATGAATTGGTCTAGCTTATGCTGGCCTGCTAAAAAACTGCCACTGTATATTCCCAACCTGACCCTTTAACCAACTTTGAGGCCCCTCTGTTGTTACTACAATTAACCTGTTAATACTTTATTGCAAGTTTGAACCCCAACCCCCTTTTTTTCCTTTTGTTTTACACCGGAATCCTCTGTAAGTCACTTCAGTCTTATTTAGTTTGTGTTCTGTACGGTTCTGAATGTTGACCGTCTTGGCTTTTTGTTTGCAAAAGGGTTACATCTATAATCTGCAACGATCTGGTTTCTGATACTGGTGTTGCAATGCAGAGGTGAGTGATGATGTAAGCAGATGTTCTTTGTTCCACCCACCAACTGTTCCTGTTTTTCAACACTGGTTGAGGACTGCCTGTCATGTGACTGGTTGCAAAGGTGTAATCTACTGTGTGTCAATGAATACACATTTGGGGAGAATGTGCATCACAATCCACGTGATGGGTCAGTTTAGTAGGGGTACAGAGCAATAAGTGTGCTTTTGTTGTAACTGCTCGATAAGTCCTGTTTGTAGCTGCAATGCTTAGTGGCTCTAGAGTGGGACATAAATCTCAAATGTGTGGTTACATGGTGATAACTGATTGAAGTTATTCTGTCTGTTGTAATCACTGTTTTGAAGTTGTGGTGTCAATGTTTACTTTTACGTTTTAATGGGACCTGACTCTGTCAGGTAAGGAATATAAGGGAATGAAGATTGTATGCCATTTGTCCACCTGTTCTCACTTTGTAATTTATAGATGGCTAGCCTCCTTGTTAGCGTTGGGTTCCTTTTCTCTTCCCGAGACCATTTGCTATGGTCTATGTGGAACCCCTTCAGTTGCTATATTGTCTCTTGCAGTCTTTTTACTGAAGCCAGTTGCCCATTTCTCATCTGCTTTGGGCATTATCCTTCGCCCTTCTGTTAATTCACTCAAAGTAGATCCATTTTTGGTTTACTGTATAACGGTAAACCTCACCGTGATTGTGTTCAAGCTTAAAATTTTATTTTATTTTTTTAAAGACTTGTCCACTTCTATTATGTACGTTTGAAAATCAGAATAAAAATTCCTAATCAAAGTGGAATGGTTGGCTCAGTGGCTGTAATCAGACTCTAATCAGGGTGTCTTGACACCATTCAGCCCTACGTGGAGTGTTTGGAACGTGACGAGTGCCCTGTCATTCCGTCTGCACATGCTTTGGATAAGAGTGTGGTGACGTTTTCCAGGTAGTATGGAAAAGCAGTTCTGGGCAAGCACTCTGAGTAGGGGGGTGGGGTTGCTCAAATCGGTTTCTTCCCCAATTAGTTCCGTTAACCGTTGTCATTGTTTGATAAATCCACTGTATTCGTTCATTGCAGATAGCGCTTTAATAGTTTCCCCCATTTTCTGAGAATGAAATGATATGTATGAAATCCGAACAGACGCCGAGACTCATTTTATTAGTAAGCGGTATAATTATTTCAAGATTGTTGTCTGTGACGTTTCAGAAAAGAATAAGCAAATCTTGTTTCACAAAAATGCCATTACAATAAATCTTCTTAAATAATGGGACTGCCTCTTGAGTTTTTCTTCAGGACCTCTTGTGTCCTAGGCACAGAAGTACTGTTGGTGTGACTTTAGATGGCACCTCCAGTAGGCTTTAGTCTATGCCCTTTGTAGCTGAAACGGAACCTTTTGTTTCTTTTTAAGGGAATCCATAGTACACGACTCCACTTTCAAAACGAGTAAAATTCATATTGGTTTATGGAAATGAGTGGTACTGTCTAAGCAATTAGTAATACTCTAGGAGTTTGGTGTGATATTAAATATATCTGCTCCACCTTTGGTCACGTTCAGGCCTTGGGGATTTTACTGCCACTCTCTTTGTCAAACATCTCAAGGGATCAACACAAATGATCAGATGACTGGATTTAAGAATTGATTGGGCTCTGTTAGCAGAGATATCCTGATATGGTTTATAGGTTTTATTGTGATGTATATAAGTCCTGGATTCATCAGTCCAGTTTTACTGCCATTCTAAATCACATTACAATGCAACTTGGTAGATAAATACTAAGCAAAGGTCTCTGTCTGGGATAAGTCCACATATTATGTATTGCGTTTGTGCGCCTGGTTATGTTTTAACCAATGTATTTCGGCCAGAACGTGCAATGTTCAGAGTTCAATTTGGATATCAGTTCAATTAAAACCTGGATGTGAACTGAGGAGGAAATCCCAGACGACTTAGCATGTCAAAAGGGGAGCTGCTGGATCTTGGACACTATTTGCTTTGGGCAGGCATTTATATTCTGGGACCCTGCCAAAGAAGTCTCTCCCTGTCAGAGAAGGAGGTTCAAGACAGTGAATAGACTATATTTTCCGCTCTATGCACAGGGCAAAGCAGTTCTGACATTTTAATGTCTACAACAGAAGCATTATATGCAATATTCCACTTCTGCAGAACCTTCGCAAAGCAGTCTCCAAGCGCAGCTCAAAGGACCCTTGGTGCTGGTTTACCTGACCAATGCCTGGACCTGTCAGATGTGTAGCTGGTAGTATGTAATTTGTGTCTTGTGTTCCTGGCGAGTTCCCTTTGAGAGCACAGGCGCTCCAGCTTCCAGCTGTGTCAGAAGGCCACGGTGACCTGAATGGCGGACAGAAATAGCACGTACCTGCAGGCTGGGAGATGAAAGTCACAGCAGTTTCCGGAAGGGTGTGAGGGGCTGCGGCTTCCAACGAGGAGCCATCCATAGGGACGGCGTCTTCTCTTTTACAACATTTTCACACAAACCTGTTTTATAAAATCTGCATCTCACCTGGATGGTAGTATTTTTCTCGTTAGTTTTTCATGGTTTTATGTTGATGTATTATTACTTTGGAAGTAAATGATGTAGCTTTTGAATAATATGTGACTGTACAAATGAGAAATATGTGGAAACTGTGTTTTCGATAATAAAAAGTTATTTAATTCTATTAATAAAGGTACCCACGCAATAAGTGGCATTCTTAAGAAGCACACATTCTGTGGTTTTTTCTGTGGACAAGGTTGTTGTGCAAAAGGCCAGCTTGCCTTGGGAGTTTTGCCTTTTTGTTGTCTCTCGTCTTTTGTCTGCCTCCAAACATTGACAGCTGAAACTGACAGGATGTCACAATGCTTTACTGTTCTCAAGGCCATTGGATGAACAGCCTCTTGCTTTGTCCTGAGACTGCTTTTTTTAAATGACTGTTATTACGTCTGTGTTATGAACATGAAATATGAGGGTCTGTCAGTGAGAGGCGGTCAAGCAATAGTTCAATCACGCTGTTAAAAACCAAAACCGTTCTAACAGAGTGCCCTTTACTATGTCTTTAGGGCGTTATGTTGTTGCTACATTTTTGTTGGATTTTTTTTGGTTGAGGGGTTCTGTTCACCGTCTGTCTGTGCTCCCTGGGCGGCACTATCACCACAGGGCTGCGTGTTCAGCCCGGGGCTGCTGCATAGCCGTCTCCACATGGGCATGATTTGCCCTCTTTCTGTCTCACAGAAAACCAAAAACAACACATGTGCAGCGCGAGCCTGACCCCTCCCCCCCAACCCTTTCTGTCTCATTGCCGTTGGCTCGGGGAGTATGGCATGACTCGCCCTCCCTGCACACAGGCACTGTTTTTGGGTAGTGAGCACTCATCAGCAAGCTTCCCCCGGCTTATCAAAACCCCAGCATCAGGACATGTCTTTGCCATGACTGGCAATCCCTCGCTTAATTTGGGGGGTCACGTGCCACGTCAGTCCGGGAGCCAGTCAGTTCCGAGCAGAGGGACTGACAGGACTTGATGCCAAAGCTGAAGTTGCGGTCTGCATGTTGGTCATGTTATGGCATATTATATCGCTGTATAGGTTAGTCACTGTGACTACGATGTAACTCAGACACAGCTGAGTGGTGCGAGGTTTGAAAATCTTCTTATACCACAGCAAGTTAGAAGCTGAATTCCTTTTAATATCTATTAAATGTGAAAATTCTGCACTATGTGTTTTTATACTTCATATGTAAAATAGCTTTCTACACAAAATGTCGTGCAGTTGATGCTCACCTCATACAACTGTTAAATGTGGGCCTGTTTTATTTTTTTGACCCACAACCATTAATCCAGGAAAGTCCTGAAACCCTCTAACCATGCTGGATATCAAATACAAATGTGTTAAATGGCATCTAAATATGGACTTCATGCATTTGTCACATTTTTCTGCAAGGGTGACTAAGGTTTATAGAGTACTGACAGCTTTTATTCACAACGCTCATCTACTTTTGACCCTGATGTAAAAACTCAAGGGTAAATTGTTCCATTAAGAAAAACACCTGTACAAATACGTAAAACATTAAGAGCATTATAAGTCATTGCCAATGATTGAATGACTAATGTAAAATAATTCAATGTTAATAGAGAATATGATACCAAGAAATGAGGGGCAACATCTGAACATATTGATTTACTTAACGATCATTTGAATTGAAAGGATTGGGAAATACTCTGTCCATGTAAATATTTTAATGTTCATTAAAGTGGGATCCATAGCGGAATTATCTTCTTTGTGCACTTTTGTGACAACAGGCCATAAATCACAGCTAATCATCTAATATGATACTTTAGAACAAATGCACACACAAACTGGCGGTTTTCGTTGCTCTCCATGTCAGCGTTGCATGGCCAGAGAGAAAGGATCAAGTGTGATCGAAGCGGACTGGTCCGACCCTTTCAGAGAAATTAGCTTTTGCTGCCATCACGTGGTAAAAAGGATTTTCACCACAAGATGGCGTTAAAGCCAGTGAGTAGTACAAAATCCTGTAAAAGTGTTTTATTGGCTTGACCATTGTACTGTACTGCCAAAGCTTCGACCTAGGGCAATTAGTAATTACAGAAATCGTTAAAATAACAGGCAATTATAACAGCAAAATAAATTAAATATATAAACGCAAAAAACAAGCAAAAGAACATAACATTTATAGTATGAACATGTTTAACATGTATACTTAAATTAAATAGTAGGAAAAACAGTAGTTTCCTGTGCAGATGCTCACTGTGCCTTTCTCGGTCACATATTGGGCTGCTAGCAGGGCTGTTTGTGGCAGGTTGCCACAAATAAAATATAATTGATTGAATGATTGTTGGACTGGAACTAGCGGGTGGTGGTTAGTGTAGTGAGTTTCAATTCCAGCGGGTGGTGGTTAGTGTAGTGAGTTTCAGTGCCAGCTGACTAAGGGGACCCCTCGTAGTGCCAAGCTCTTTTGTTTGTAGGGCTTTCATTGCCAGCAAGTCTTTAGGGCTTTTTTGGAGATGTATCCAGAATGTGAGGTCTAGGATGTAGATGAACAGGGGATAGAGGTCTAATTCAGCTTCTCATGCAAGTGTTTTTTTTTTTTTATCTCTACATATGGACAGTGTTTTTGCTGAGTTCTGAAAGCAGAGTCTCTCTTAGACATTTGTTTTTTGCTGACTGGGAGGAGGACCCCATATCTCACTTCCACATAGTACAATTGACTGAATGAAGGGGTATTTAAAATTAGTATGTGCTTGTCTAAAGGCCTAGAAAGCCCTGGAAGCTTTTTTCTTTAAGTGTGCTGGGTTAAAGCCCCTGATTAATTATAAATAAATAGTTAGTCAGGGTTGTCGTATTTTTGCGACATTCTAATCTAGAGTATATGATCAACTGTCCTGAGATCGGGTCATTTGTATTTTTCTGACGGTTATAAAGGAAGCTCCTAGTAGTAGTCCAGTGACAAATACAAAAATAAACAGGAAAAGCCTCGTAAATTGTACGTTTAGATTATCAGACTTCACCCACGTTTCCAAAACATGTGTAGTTTTCATCGCTAATGCATGCTGAGAAAATAAATCTTCTTTTGTTAATTGGTGAAATAGCCAGTGCTTGGGCAGTTTATTAAAACACAAATAATGTAATCACGACGAAAGCAGTGTCAGTGCAGTTGACAATTAGGAAATTCCTTTAATATGGCCCGGGTCCCAAGACACAACCTGTTGCTGGATACAGATACATAAAGAAACTTGGATACTATTATGAGGTATGACATTGGATAATATCTTAATTAGTACGACATTCACGTAGTAAGCTACCATTACTATATGCATATAACAGGCATCGACGCTTCAAATATATTGTGGTGACGTGTGCTTATAATACGCACATATATTATTTCTCCAAAATATATACTGCCAGTACATTGAGACTTCTTTTACGTGTCGTCCACTATTCCATTTAGTACGATACTAAAATTCCTTGTGCACAAAAAAGTACGAGGTTCCTGTACTTAATATCCTCTAGGGGACAGCCGCGGTTATTTTAGGTACGTTGTAATAAAAACATTGTATTACATCTGGAGAGTAACTCCAGCAACCAAGTTCATTTGCAAAGATTGAGTTTTTGTATGGGGCAGCGTACCAAACACGGGATCATCGCCCTTTATTAACCTGCTTTTCAGTTCGTTGCACTCGACCCACAATATTCTATTTCGATTGCTATCTATTCTTTTGTCAGAATATCAACTCATAGGCTACTATTTACAGGCGGGACTAGAACAGCTGCCAATATCACTACCTGCTAACAAGAGCCGAACTGGCTTGTTACAAAGTCTTATTAACTCTCACTGTATTAGACATTAATTAGAACGCCACTGTCTGCACAATTATAATCCTCGTAAATTGGTCTGTTTCTGCCGTGCAACCAACATTTCGCTTCGCCGCCTCCGAATCTCTAGTGTGACACACTGCGCCCTGATACCATTAGGTAGTTGGTCAGCCGTGTGGTATTTATATATTTAATAACACCACTACTAAAATATTCAACGTAAGTGTGTCGCTGATTTTGGTACCCCATTGAATCATGTACCCCCTGTGATTTCACGCCAGGCTGAAAAACTTGTCCTGTTTTCGAAAGACTACTGACTCGGAAAGTCAAATTTATTCTCCCAAAATCCTTTGCACCAGCTTTGGCTGTGTTCTCCACAAATTGAACACACTGAAACATTTTTCCTCCGAGAACTACAAAAAATACAGATATGATTGCTAATAAATGAATAAATATAGTGTGACTTTTTTGCGACTCAAACTAAGCAAATAAATTCCCATTCTTTAATGTCATGTGTGATTTAAAAACAGGTAAAATTAACCCAACATATATGACTCAATTTCTTTATTCGATACATTTCATGGATACGTAATTTTGTTAATTCACACCCGCTAACCTACTTTCCTCTGTTTAAAAAAAAAAAAAAAAAGGTGTTGACAAATTGACGGTTTAATCCAGGGTTGGATAAAGATTTTAATTTTGCCGGTGGCGAGAGAAAAGACTTTGAGTCTAACGTTAAATAGGCCCGCAGACGTTTTTTTCCGATTTAAGGTAATGAATCACAACATGTTAAAAAAAACTGTATTTACCGTTGACAGTGTATACCTTATTTCAAAACATTAGGAAATCGTATCATGGGATTATTGTCTACAACCGTAAATAAAACTAAGTACTTCCCTTTAAAAACTCGCGGGTCTTCTCGCGGTTTTCCGGCGCTTAGCAACCCACAAATAGCATTTGTTTTTAACCAATGAAATTGTCTTACATCGATCTTGACAACCAATCATATTGGCGATTTAGGGCACCAATTTCAATTTTGTCTTCCCCATTTGTGTGTTTTGGATAGTTAAAAAACAGAAAGCAAGATTTAAAAAGGTGGTTGAAAAGTCGCAGTTGAGCTACACAGCTACGTTTAATTTCTTGGGAAATACCTAATTAGTTCAAGTTGACAGGACTGGCAAACGTAATTTTATGTTTGCAAATATTGTGATATTTAGAAATATAGCTCGGAATGCCATCCCGCGTGGAGGATTATGAAGTTTTGTATAATATAGGGACCGGTTCTTACGGGAAATGTCAAAAAATAAAAAGAAAGTCGGATGGAAAGGTAAATCAATAATAATAGTAGTAGTAGTAGTTTTAACGTCTATGCGCATTCGGTTGCAAGTGCTAAATAGTAAACTTAAGATAACTAATAACGCTAACATGATCTTACCTGTTAGGTGTTTGACCCCCCACCTTTAACCAGTAGTAGTCTACAGCAGTAGATCCGCGTAATCTGTTAATGTAGTCATTGAACTTCCTGCTTTTGTATTACAAAATTGGGTCTTTAAATTGTGTTCACAGTCCTATTAATAATATTATTCGCGTGTAACTCGTCTCAAAATATTTGTGTTGCAGTACATGAATAAACTTGTTGGAATGGTTATTTAGTCAATGATTGTATCTCAGCCCTCTATAAGTCGGCAGGGTATATTTACTTAGTTTTCGGCATTAGATTTTAGTTTGGAAGGAGCTGGATTACGGGACCATGGCAGAAGCCGAGAAACAGATGCTGGTTTCAGAGGTGAATCTCCTGCGTGAACTCAAGCATCCTAATATCGTGCGGTATTACGACCGCATCATCGACCGGACCAACACAACGTTGTATATTGTCATGGAGTACTGTGAAGGGGGTGACCTGTCCAGTCTCATCACCAGGTGCATCAAAGAAAGGTTTGTGCTGTATATACATGTCGTTAGTGTTTGTAGGTCTTTATATGCAAGTGTTTTGTACTGTTTATTCCAAAGATGTTCTAAACATTTTTAATCGTTTAACCAAACCTTGGTACTTTGGACCCCTTTGGAATGAATACTGTTCTAAACATTATGCATCATTCAAGAACTTTTCAAACAACAACAATTTATAGAATTTATTAAGTGAAAATGTTTTGAAATCTTTTTAGCTATTTTTTTTGTTATTCTACTGGTTCAGAATGTATTTTTTTAAGGTATGAATAACTTTTTATTTTCCGAGCTGTGAAGCCTTGGACGTTTAGTTTTTTCGAGTAATTCTGGATCTTTTGGTGTACAGATGTTGTTTAGTCGTTTCTCTTCCAGGCGTTACCTGGAGGAGGAGTTCATTTTGCGGGTGCTGGCACAGCTGACGCTGGCACTGAAGGAGTGTCACCGCAGGAGTAATGGTGGACACACCGTGCTGCACCGTGACCTCAAGCCCGCCAACATCTTCCTCGACGCCAAGCAGAACGTCAAACTGGGGGACTTTGGTCTGGCAAGAATCCTCAACCATGACACCAGCTTTGCCAAGACGTTTGTTGGCACACCGTACTACATGTCTCCGGTAGCAACAGCCCCACGACCCTGAATGTCTTCCGGATTGCTGAGTAGAGAAAATTGTGTAATTGTGTTTTATTGTCTCTCCTCTCTTTTATAGGAACAAATGAATCGGCTGTCGTATAACGAGAAATCAGATATCTGGTCTCTTGGATGTTTAGTGTATGAGCTATGTGCACTGTCGTAAGTATCTTGAGCTGAGAGGTGAATTGGAAAATTCTGTTTTTTTGGTTACTGTACCTGTTCATGACAACTACACGTTTGCCTTGTTTAGACCACCATTCACTGCTTACAATCAAAAAGAATTGGCTGAAAAAATCAGAGAAGGAAAATTCAGGAGGATTCCTTATCGATACTCTGAGGAATTGAACAGTCTTCTATCCAAGATGCTGCATTTAAAGGTCAGTTAATTAATTATGCTTGTATTGCAAAGAACCCCCCCCCATGTAAAGTTACTTTACAGTATACAGTTAAGTGGGTTTATGTTGCCTTTCAAATTCCATTTTAAATAGGCATGCAGTCTGCCTTTACAAACATTTGTGAAAGAATGGGTTGTTCTAATGAGCTCACTGAATTCGAACGTGGTACTGTAATAGGATGCCACTGTTGCAACAAGTCAGTTCGTGAAATTTCTTCCCTCCTAGATATTCCACGATCAACTGTATGTGGTATTATTGCTAAGTGGAAGCATTTTGGAACCTCAGCAATTCAGCCACGAAGTGGCAGTCCACGTAAAGTTTACAGAGCAGGGGCGCATAGTGCATAAAAGTCACCAACGCTCTATTGATTCAAGAACTGCAGAGTTCCAAACCTCCTCTGGCATTAACAAAAACTGCGCCAGGAGCTTCATGGCATAGGTTTCCATGGTCGAGCAGCTGTATGCAAGCCTTACATCACCAAGCACAATGCCAAGCGTTGGATGGAGTGGTGTAAAGCACGCCGCCACTGGAGCAGTGGAAACGTTTTCTGTGGAGTGACGAATCACGCTTCTCTATCTGGCAGTCTGATGGACGAGTCTGGGTTTGGCAAAAGCCAGGAGAATGTTTCCTGCCTGACTGCATTGTGCCAACTGTAAAGCTTGGTGGAGGAGGGATAATGCTATGGGGTTGTTTTTCTGGGGTTGGCCTTGGCTCCTTAGTTCCACTGAAGGGAAATGTTAATGCCTCAGCTTACCAAGACATTTTGGAAAATTCAATGCTTCCAGCTTTGTGGAAACAGTTTGGGGAAGGCCCTTTCCTGTTCCAGCATGACTGTGCCCCAGTGCACAAAGCAAGGTCCATGAAGGCATGGTTGGATGAGTTTGGTGTGGAAGA
>JAOVYW010004982.1:0-12647 GCA_025775045.1 Hiodon tergisus | reverse complement strand
CAGTGCAAGAACTTCTACTTCAACTACAAGAGGCGGCACAACCTGGACAACCTGCTGCAGCAGCACAAACAGGACTCCCAATGTCCAAGGACAGACCGGATGTGTCTCAGAGCAAAAGTCTGGCCTCCACTGCTTCAGTTGTTGACGACAATGATAACGAGGGCTCCAACGAAGAAGAAAACCCAGAGGACAGTGAAGGTGCGGAGAACTGCTCGGACACAGAGAGTGCCCCCTCCCGATCTCAAGGAGTTGCCAGCAAGGCCAGCAAGCAGCCAACCAGCCTCGGCGGTGGTACTCCTGGCCGGGAAGCCCAGTCAGAGCAGGACGCTGACCCCAGGGGCTAGAGCACCAAAGGACCGTGAGCTGCCGTATGGAGAGCTGCACGTGAAAATGGAGAAGAGTCCCGAGGGCGGGGAGCCGGCGGCCCAGGAGGAGAGACAGCGGCCCGCCTACCTAGCCCAAGTGCAGACCAAGAGCCAGCCCCTGGACGTGGACATCAAGTCGCTGGGCGACTTCCAGATGGAGCACTACCCCGGCAAGGCCCCTGCGAATGGCGACACCCTGTCGAGATGCGACACCTGCCTGTGGGCAGTCCGGGGGACCCCGGCTTGCATCTGGGGAGGGGGGTGTGTGGCAACCCCGGGAAGTCAGGACGGCGGAAGCCGCACCCCCCTCAAGCTAGGGGGCAGGTCCTTGAGGGGCGGTACGTTCCCTCCCCAGCAATCGCCGGCACAGCTGACATGCATCGGCGGATTGGGGAGGGAAAAGGATAAAAGCCGGCAGCTACGAGGAGAAGATGTCGGCGCCGGGGAGGCTACAAACGCAAGCCGAATGCAGGTAACAAGCGCCGACGGTAAAGCACTGTGCTCTATGTTTTAGATCTGGCTGGCGACGGGTGAGTGAGACCCCGCAGATTCCCTCGAGCAAAGAGGACGAGAATCTTTTTTTTTGGACGTCATTCGTCGTTACTTTATGCCCCGATCCGTGAGGATTTTCTTTGTGGTTTTACGTTGCCTTATACCTCGAATCGGGAGGACTTTGTGTTGCATTTTACGGCACAAATGAATGGAAATTATATAACATTTATCTCTGATGTTAACACTAGAGCCTGCCCAATGCAAGAATTTTGGGTCCGATACTGATTCCAATGCATGTAAGGCCACTGATTACCTATCTGCCGATAATATTGACCCCTAACTGACCTTTGTTGCACAGACGTTACATTCTACTGCTGTGCCATCATCAAACGATATCATTATTATTATTATTTGAATTAATTATTCTCGTGGTCTCGGTTTTTGCCAAGGTAGCTAACTAGTACACTTCCCTATCATAAAATAGAAATAAGTTTAGATTTTTTATCATATTTTATGTATATTTTTTATATATAATAGGAAACTTTATTTGTATTTGCGTTTAATTCAACATTTAAGAATGTATGTATTTATATGATTGCTAAACATGACTTCAATTGGGTGCATACAGGATGATGGAAAACAAAAAAAATGTTATAGAAGTGTAAATTGCATTGGCAGGGCGCTGCCCAGACTGGGGTAAGTCAAATTAACAGGTATTCGCTCGACTGGTTGCTAATGAGCATCTCCTACCAGCTTCCTGGGTGCCTGCAGGCTGACAGTGCAGTTGAGAGGCACATGCCTCTCCTCCAATAAGCACTGAACCTTTCATGTGAGCTGTGTAGTCTGCAGTGCGGAAAATATACTGGCGTCTTGATGGCCACTAGGATCGGAGGAGTCTAGTCGTATTTCCTGAACCTCCCTGTGTGGTAGTGAGGTTCATAGTAAGAACCTGAGATGCCTCAGCTCAATTAATGAGTTCTGCTTTGCCACCAGAGACACAACGATCCCATCAATCACTGAGATAACAGTGAGGAGTCTGGAAAAAAAACAGCAGTCTGAGGGGTATCTATCTGGGCAACCATCCAGGAGCTGGAAACGTGGTTGATAGCAGTGGACAAGTCGGATTTACCAAGTCCAAGGCCTGGATATGACCACGTGGAGTCCTCCTACAGAGTTGTTTGCTCCTTCAGGTTTATAAAGACAGTAGATGGCTTAAAGAGGAGGATCAGCAGGTACCTCTGAGGGTGGCTTGGACTGTTTTGAAGCCTGAGCAGTATCAGATTGTACAGCTAAAGCTACACTTCAGCAGCCTGAATGAAGAATCAATAGTTACCCATTCAAGGCAGGTGTTGCACTAAAGGAAGTCAAGCGACCCAAAAGACTCAGAGGTCAGCATATAGGTAAGGACAGGGAGGAAGTGGAGGGCTCAGGATACTGTAGATCAAGCTGAGTAATGGCTACAGAACAATGTGCTGGTGGGCACAGTGATTCCTGAAAGAACTGACCTTTGTAGCATTTCACGCATACCACGCTATGGCAAGGCCCAAGGCAGGTTCAAGTTAGGTCAGGATGATGTACAAGCAGTAGTGAAGGAAGAGTGAGCCAGCAGGATAGTAGAAATGCAGCAACAAGGATCCACGACAAGATGGAAGCAAGCAGTGGAGCGGATGAACTCATAGGCAGAATTCAGGCAGTCTACAATGCTCTACCAAGCCCATACAATGTGTTCTGCCGGGACAAGGTCACCCTCATGCCCTCTATTTAGCAAACTCTCTTCAGACCCAGAATTGTAGACTACTGCAATCTGATAAATATATTTGTTTAAAAGATTAAACCTTTACAAATGTTCACACCGCTAATATACCATTTACCTACATACATTATACACATCACCTGTATTCGAACTGTAAAACTAAATTAGCCTCTTGATTGACGCAAAAAAAAGCAAAGCTGTTGCTAAAAATACCGAATACAAAAATGCATTAACAAGTCAGACAATCTAGCTGTTATAATTAGTACTTACTTAATTCAATTTAAGTTGGGGAAACATTAAACAAAGCACCCACACTTAATTAGCATTAATTATGGTTAGCTATATGATACAGTGTTTATATTATTAAACCATTCCAAGAATTCTTGTCACTGAAAAACAATCATACAATTCCAGTGAGCAAAAAACATGTTTCAAGTGTAACCAAATATAGACTTGATTATCATTTTATAATATAAATCGACTGTGTTAACAACCATGAGTTAATTCTTCTTTCTGGCTATTATATTTATTACTACCTAAGCTTATTTTCCTACGACCCATTCTGACTGTGTAATAATGGCAAGGCAGACTCTTATGTGACAATATTGCTGATACGCCGTATCCTTTCATCATGTCCACAGCGCCTTCTCTCACAAATAGCAGAATAGACACATAACCACATGTGTCCCCACTTAGCTGGGTTCCCGGACTTCTCACGCCGTCTGTGTAATACGGCCTGTTTCATATCAGCTCTCGCTTGGTGGTGGAGTGATAACAATCATATCCATGCTTTTGATACTCTGCGTCTCTTTCATCTTAACGCCCAAGACATAACCACATTCATACACCACATAACCGCATATTTAGCATGTATAACTCGAACCACGTGTCATTTTCGCTCGACGCTCATAGCTCATTAATTCATGTGTAGAACAGTGCTTCTGAACTGTCCGTCCACAGAGATGAAGGTAATTGTACTTAAAACATTTTGGAAATTCTACCATTAAATTCGCTACCTGAGTTACTTTGTGATTATATATGTATATTTATCCTCAACCTGCCCCAGCTTCTTTACAAAGGCACATCCATCCTCACTCGCTCCACTGCCCATAGATGAGCAGCCTCTGAAACCATTCTGTAGTGCCATTATGCACCTATTTGGCACAAAATGTATTTTACATAACAGGTTAATGACAAGGGCAGTTGAAAAGCTGTATACAGACCATTTTCTAAGCTGTAGTCAGGCTGCTGAGACCGTAATAGGCCAGAATGTGACTAAGCCCTTTTTATTCCAGAGTGTGTTCATTGTGTCTTCACAGCGTTTTCATGATTTAGGCACCTCCCTGGCATTCAAAAATCCTAATTAGTCCCTCATATAAAATACAAAAAAAATCCAGGGCCGTAGAGAGCCGCAGCTGGTTTAAACGAGTATTTTTGAGGGAGGACATGAACACGGGTGGCGACAAGCCGAGAACTTTGCGGGGGATGTGAGAGGGAGCAGCACGGGATTGCCTTTTTTCCTGATCTCATAATCACCGAGCTCTGATTGGCCCTAGCACCGTGGGACGTGCACTGATCGGACAGGCGCTTAATCACGGAGGTGCGTGGTGATTAATGACCCATAACCCTGTGGAGCAAAGGTCTGGGAATATTGTTTGGAGGTTGTTTCTACACTAGAAGATGCACAGTGAATTATTGCTTTTCCTGCGCTGATAATTGTTTACAAATGGAATCAGCTGATTGCCTGACCTACAAGAAAAATTACCCTAGGGCTGGGACCAAATCAAAACTTTGGCTATTCACTGATCGTTCCTCACATAACTGTATCGTATTTCTTCTACTCACACAAAGAATACACTATTGAACAAAGTTACGTAAAATTTTAAGTATCCTTCCTGCTTTTGTTGTTTTGGACACCATTACTAATTTACTCTTGTTTAGCAATGCTTCCAGTTCAAGAAATTACACCTTTGTGCACCTGTATTGAGTGCACCACCTTCAGGATCTTAACAAACTAATCTCGCTCACAGCTTAACAGCAAAATAATAAGGTGATCCGTAGCGTTTAGATTAGATCCACAAAGACGTATAAAACATTCCCTGTGAGCTGGTCTAGATGAAGACGTTTTCATCCCCTGTATACTACGGTATGACACATCTGTGTCCCTGAATGGTGGCACAGAGAACCAACCAGGCAAGACTGGCTGTAAGTCACAGTACCCCAGTAGGTCTTGTAACTAGTCAGTTCTGTGGTGAATCTGCATTTACAATTGTGTTATACAAAACTAAATCAGGTACACATGTAAAAGTAAATTCCTCAAAATAACTTTTTAACATGTTTTTTTAAAATAGCACATGTATGCATTCCTTAAAGTTTTTCCGGGACAAAGCGGACATCTGCATCACAAAGGAAATGTGGACAACAACAATCCAAGAATATTTCAAATTAGACAGATGAAGATTCAAGCCAAACCCTTTAATGAGGTTAGTGGTATAATGCAAGTCGAGTCAGAATTCAAAAGAAGCCAGTTAATAAGCAGATGAATTAGCTTTTTTTTTCTTCATATTTACATCCGTGGTGTGGTGTATATTTAATTAACTCTACTCTTTCCCTTTTCTTTTTATTTCCCTGGAAAGGAAATGCACTGAGCAAAATTGACTCCAGGTTTACCACAAAGCAATGGAAAAGTCATTTTAATTGGTGGGAATGGGGGCTTTTCACTGCTATTTCTGACTCCCCCACCCCCAATTAACAGAAGGGGGACGGTGTGATTAGAAATAAAAGAAAAGTAAGGTGTTTCGTTGCACGTGACATATCCATGATTAAAGTGGTCCACTCATCGTGTGGTGTGTAATTACCCACGATTGCACTGCTGCAACTGAGAAATTAGGCCTGCGAGGAACCATCATCTGAAGAAAGGGATTTTAGTTATGCCCTCAAATTGGACAGGCATTTCACCTTAATGCAGGCTGTTTTAAAATAGGCCCCGTCTGTCTCCATCCCCGCTAAGATATGGTGGTGTTGCCATTTTAATGAGGATGGGGAAATTGCTCTACTCAGGACAGAGTTGAGCATGAAACCCCCCTCAGAACAAACTTGCCTCTCCCAGCTCCGGGTAGGTCGTTTGCCATGGAGAGGAGAACTACTGCTAAAATTAAAAAACCCCAGATGCATTTAAGTGCTGAGTGTTTGTAGGTGGCCGGGGGTGGGCATAGCTTCCTGCTATTTACATTTTTTTCCCCACATGATTTTCCAGATCTCTCAGTAAGGTTTGCTTTTAGGTGGTGGTGTGACCCTTAAGACAAGGGACACGAGTGCCACAGAATGCCGCACAGATTTTTTTTCTTTTCACTGTGAGTCTGATTGTGGCAACGAGTGCAGACTGCAGTGGTCTAAGATTGTTAGATGAAAATAACATAAGAAGAACCTTGCTGCTGCCCTTTCTTCAGAAATGTCTGTGTGGGTGCGTGTTACATTGTTAAATTCTCCCTACTCAGGAAGTTTCTTTAACAAAAAAAAAAAATCTTTAAAAAACTGAATGTTCTGTGTTGTAGTGCTGAACGTCTCTTTCCAAAATTTTCCATTTATGCAGAAAATGTAATTCAGAAACAAAGTATGTTTCCTGTGCTTTGTTCAATGTTCTTTTCCCATCACCTTGAAGTTAATGGGACAGTTAAATAAATCATAGATGTCAATAAAACATAGATGCTTGCATTAAATCCATGCACACCGTATTTCAATTTCAATTGGAATATTTTCATATAGAAACTATTTTTGTGTGGAATTTTCAATTCTCTAATAAATACATTTTGTCCACCTGTATGAAAGCTTTTTATTACATATTACATCTGCAGCCGGACTTTTATTTCATAGGAAAATAATGTTTCCTTCTTAACAGGAAATTTATAGAAAAGCCATATCTGAAATATATTATTACATATTCATTTATAATTATTGCCACATTTCACACTCACTGCAGTGACACTAATGGCAAGCAAAGCTGTATCTAAATCACTGTGATCAGCATGCTTATTAAACACATAAGGAATACCTTGAATGGATAGTGCACAATTTAAACACAATACATATAGCCTTACCCACTGTGCCTTAAAGCATTAACCAGTGGGGTGCACAGAACGGATTTACACATTGAGATCTTCATACCCCAGCTACCTTAATTAAATCAAAGTAACTTCTGTCCAAGCTATGACCCATTCTGCTTAAAATTATGTAAGTTGCAGGTATGCTCTATGAATTTTATTGTATTGCCCACTGGTAACACTATGTCCATTTTAATGCTTTAAAGCATATTTTTGTGTTGAATGTGTTAAACTCAACTCAACCTGATTGAGCCATTTGGTAGAGGCCTATATAAAAAAACTGGGGGGTCTGTTAAAAAAATAAACATTTATTTTTGTTAGTATTGCCCCAAGGCAATAAAAATGCAAAGAAATATTTTTTTCTAGTGAGGACATTAAAAGGTTAAAATGAGTAGTTTGAGTATGTCACAAATTAAATGCCCCACAGGCAAACGGTGATACATTCAGTGTGCCACAAGGAGTAACAACGTTGAAAGCACATATATAAAATTAAATATTCATTTGTCCATTACGAGGCGTTAAAAAAAATAAAACACGAAAAAATCAATTAATCACTTAACTGGATAGTGAATCATTCTTGCATGGGACTTGACACAAATATTATAAGTGTTCAGGGCTCGTTCATGTAAAAAATCAGTCTCATTTAGAAATGACAAAAATAACAGAGATAAAAAAGCTACAAAACCACCAGATTTTTTATCAACCTCATTGCTATAAAAAAAAAAAAAAGATCTCATTCATTCATTTTTTTACTTTATAGTTCTACTGGGATTCACAACTTAAATAAAATTTTTATGAGTCATATGGTTCAGATTTGGATAGATTAACTAATCGCCCTTTTCTACAAACACTCCAAAAGGTGTGTAGCTTCTTATGATAAATTGCATACAGGCAGCAAATTTATGTAAATAGCAATCACTTTAGTTTAAAATTAAAAGGTGATCTCACCTGGTCCCAGGGACAGATGATGCCTCCAAAAAACATAAACAGGTAACCCATGGCAACCAAGCAGGCCCAGATCACCAAGGAGAAAACGCTCAGCAGTTTCTTGAAGATGGACTCAATGCAGACCAGGACGAAAATAGTCAGGAAAATTGCCAGTGCCGTAGGAACTGTGATCACGAACGCTATGTGGTCTTTGATATCCTGTGGGCAGACACAAACAGGGAGTTACACAAAGGCCCTCCACTCTCCCTCCCCGTAGGTCATCTTGTCAATCACTTGTCATAATATAATCTGATGAACCAGAATGCGTTTGCCAGTCTCATGGGTCCTGATGACCTTTTCCACAATTCCCCCATTTCCAGTATGAAGCTAATCCAAATATGCTCACTCTAGGCGACAGATAGGAAGGTTTCTGAATTAATTTCAGAACTAGGCGTTTTTTACTCTACATTCTGGATGGAGGGATGGCTGGATGGATGAAATTCTAGTCCTCTGAGAAATTGTCTCAGCCAAGGTTGAGATACTTCTAGGAGATACTGCTCAGTTCTGCTCATCCAAATTTTTCAGTGAAAACTCTGATGTTGATGGGCATTCATTTGTAATCTGTGAAACTATTAAAACACAGTGTAAAAAGACTGATAGGTAAAGAAAACGATATTAAGCCTATAAGAGTCTGCCAGACGAAGCTCCATTCATTATGAATTAGTTCTGCCTTTCAGAAAAGTCCTGGATCTGAGTGCACTGATAAAAATTTCAAGAGAATTCTTTCAAGGTGGCTGTCGGGATAACCTCGCAATATCCAGCACAGGAGCACTTTCACATTTTTCATCAAAGAAAAACAGACAAACAATTTAACTTGGAGGACCAAACGTCGTCAGCGGCTGTGAGTTGGCTTGGTGCCTTGTCAGGATGTGTTTTCTTCCTGAACGTGAGAGGTGATGCTTAAACAGATCGGGGGCAGAGCACCGGCCAGACCCTAAACCTGCCCCGAATGGTGGGAATCTGCTCCCAGGGTTTTCCTGATGGAATGTGCACATCAGGACCGGGACTGTGGAGGCAGTCTATCCTGGCAAGTTCAACGCCGGTGCCAGATTTAGGTCAGCCAGTCAAGAGTGCCGAGCGTACGGGATGAGCGACGGGTAAACAGCCTCAAGTGTGCTCGTCTGTGTGGGGAATAAGGCTCTTAGTACTGAAACGTCGTCCATGTTTCCCTGATAAACACACTAGGGGCGTTTCTCAAAAAATGCTGGCAAACACATTGATAAAACGTGAACATGTATGTTGGTTTGATTACTATTTTATAGTTAATATAATATGTTTTGTATGCAGTGCCATACCAAATGCAATGAAATCCGTTAAGTTGACTGGAAAACGCCAAATTAAAACGTCTCATTAAAAGAAAACATTCCCCTTGAAATATAATTCCCCAATAAAAATATCCTGCCTCTGCACAAAATCTGGTAGATTCTATTCTCCTTCTACTTTACATACAGAATCACCATATTCGTAGGAATATGTGCTAATGTATGAATATATGAGGCAGTATATTATTTGTTTGGTCTTGATAAAAATGTGTTTTTAAATATTTTATTGCATGCATTTAAACTCTTGTGTGTGTGCATGCAATTTACATATAATTTTCTTACTTTAAATGGGATACTAATTATAGAGGACAATTAAAAAATCACTGTCGACAGACAGTTGAGGAATAGCCTTTTGTAACAAAGTATCCATTATTGCAATAGTTAATATTATTTTAATTATGAATCGTATGAATTATCTCGACCTTGAATGTGACTTTGTATATGCACCATTGTAGTATATAAATAAAAAATGTTACATGGCAAACATGCTCAGTTTAACATCTGAAACCTTAATCACAAGGTACGTTATAGAGTGATTTATATACTCATTGCTAAAAGCAGCCTTACTTTTCATTCAAAACATTAGCAACGTTACTAAGTAACATTCCCTTCAAAAACAACGCAATAGCTACTGTTTACAATTTCAGTTCTGTAAAATTTTTAACTGTTATTTAAGCTCACGAAACTAAGTTCCTTTCACAATTTTTCTACTTATATGTTCTCCCTTTATTCAGTTATGAATCAGTTGCCTTTTAAACAACGTCTTCAGACAACAGCTTTGTCTCATTCAGAAAAATGTTTTGAAGTGATTTTGTTTCGAGGTGTACACGAACAGACGCAGCCCACATAAACACTGAATAACCACCAGCCAGCTCTTTGTTGCTCTGCTGCTGATGTGTCCAATTCTGTGTGAATGTCCTGCTGTAACTCTCAGCACGCTGACTGCCCATGGCTGGGTTTTGGAGAATGCACTGATGTACTCATGCACACAATCGCAAACACAGAAAGCAGCAACTTACATAACAAAATGTCCTATTTAGGCTTTGAGAGAGAGAGAGAGAGAGAGAGTGTGTGTGTGTGTGTGTGTGTGTGTGTATGTGTGGGTGGGTGTGTGTGTGTGTGCGTGCATGTGTGCGTGCGTGAGTTTCAGCAGGATTCCTACCAGTCAGGCTTAAGCTGAAAACTGCATTGGTGAAAGAGACGGCAACCGTCTAAGTCTGCTGCTCTGTCACTTGGTGAATTAGGCATGGTCTTAAAGAACACAACAAAGAGGAGCCCGGTCCTGTTTACAGTCATCGTATCGCATTAGCGTTAAACTGAAGATGCTTACCAGTCCGGATGCAAAGAACACCACCAGCAAAGCCAGACAAGCTCCCATCACAATGAGCAGCAGGAACACTATCAGAGGGTGCTGCTGGCTCATGCAGTAGTAAGACTCGTAAAGCCAGTCTGTAGACTTCGCCTTCGTCCTGGCATTGTCCCTCCTGTCTAGCAGATAGCGTCTCCCTGTCATTGCCTCCTGCCACATGGAGACAGACGGCGAGTGGTCTGCCTCGTCCTCCTGCCCCACCTCCGTGTCCCCCACACTCAGCTCTTTCAGATGCAGCGAGCCGGCGTGCGTCCGGTAGGAAGGCAGGAAGGCTCCAACTGTAGACCGCAGCATCCTCCAGGCAACATGTTGAACTGGAATGAAAGCAAGGGATTTCGGCGTAAAGGGAGACCGAGAGTGTTAGAGGGAGAGGGAGGAACGGGGGAGAGGGAGGGAGGAAAAGGGAGGGTAGAAGGGACGAGGAGACGAGGGGGGAGAGAGAGAGAGAGAGAGAGAGAGAGAGAGGACTGGGGAGGTAGTTTACAAAAGCACTATGCATGGTTGAAAGTGTTACTGGTTCAGGCATTGTACTGAAATCCTTTTTTAAAAATGTTTTATTTCTGGCTTTAAAAGCAACTCTGTACAGTCCAACCAATGTGTCTGCAAAGACTATTGATTACTGGATACCTTGTTGCCCTCACACATTTTTCCTTTTACACAAGAACTGATTTGTTTGTGTGCTCTCGTTCTACTCTTTAACTGAACTATCAGTTGTGTTCTTTCTGGCTAACCTCCTCAATTTTCTCGAAATGCTTCCACATTCCCTTTATCCTTTGTGAACCGACCACTTTTCAATAAATCATAGAACTGAGAAAGAGCTTTACAAGATCTAAAACCAGGTAAAAAATTGCCTTTTCCCTTGCAACTGTGCTGAGAATAGTGTGCTCTATAATTAGAATCCTTCATGTTCAATAGGAACCTGTCTGAGGTGTAATCATGACCTCAGAATTCTCTGTGAAATTCTCTGCGAGTGGTGGATTGTGCAGTTCTGAACTGCGGGATCCTTTTTACACATATCATCCTTATTTCAAAGTCAGTGCATTTTTTTCAGTTTTGAAAATTTATTGTTTTGTTGTAATTAACATTTTTTTCAGTTTTGAAAATGTATTGTTTTGTTGTAATTAACATTTTTTTCATTCGAACACAAAAAAATTCCCACACAGAATTTGATTACAATGATAATTGTAAGTATTTTACAATGATACATTTTAAAGTATTAAAATGAGAATATGATGGTACTTATCTCTATCCCTTAACAAGGCGTTCTTGGGTAACTGCAAATGAATCCTTAATAAAACATTGCTTCATATACATTCTCTCTTGGCTTTGCGCGGTCGTACTCATTTGGTGAGTATGTGTGATGTAAAATTAACTAGGAGGATTCATACAGAAACAGATTTGGGAGACCAAACAAAGGGCTCCGTCGATAAAGGCGCTCAACCTGATCTTCCGACAGTCGCCGGGAAGAGGTGCAGCTGGCTGGACTGGGATGGGAGAAATCAGCGGGGGCTCCTCTCGTCCCGTCACAAACCAGCATCTCCTGTCGGCCTCCCTGGTGCCTGCAGGCTGCCAGTGCCGTCAGAGGGACGCCACTCTCCTGCTACAAAACCCCTCGGGCCGGCTGGGTAGCCCGCAGAGTGTGAAACAAACAAACGCTTCGAAGGTCACTAAACGGGAGGCCCTTCCGCCACGCCGCATGGCAAATTGGAGAGAAGATTAGCAAAATAATAAAATAATTAGCAATTCCACATTTTTTTAAATAAATAAACAAACGGCATTCTATTTAAAACAGTATTTGCTTGTCAAACATGCTACAAAGATATTTTTTTATTAAAATAAATTTCTGTAGCCTTATTTGTATGTTTATTGTTTTATGATTTATATTTTATTCACAATTTTCACCTTGGAAAAACATAAAAACAACAAAACAATACAATAACAAAGACAAGAGCAGAAAATTACAATAATAGAGAAAGAAATTAAATAAAACAAACAAAAAAAGGTTCCTGCCTGAAATCCCAATAGACCACAACAACAATCTACAGATTAAATAGTTTTAACAGTGTCATTAAAGACAAGGAAAGGCCAAATTACAATTTCACTGAAACACTACAGCTTGTTAGGTTTTCAGAATATTGTCACTACACAAAAAACTGGGATAAAAAAGAAAAATAGCGTACATATTAAGTAGTTTTAGGGTAGTTTTAACATGGCTCTTTACCTGCTAAGCTTAAATAGATGCATATGCAGTATATATCC
>JAOVYW010004980.1:0-12649 GCA_025775045.1 Hiodon tergisus | reverse complement strand
CCCCCCCCCCCCCCCCACCCCCGAGATGTGATGGGAAGTCTCTCTATTAAGACCCCGTGCCTGAACTGCTGGTGCTATCCTCAGTGGCCTGATTTGTGTTCAGTAAGCTAAGGAGTTCTGTGAGGCAGAGCAACACCGTCTAAATAATGAATGAGTACAAGTCAGTTTAATTAAATACTGCAGTGCTGGAAATATTTGAGGCCCAATATAATTTTCTAATTTAATGAATTACTTTTGGTTTTGAGGTTAATATCGGGCAAGCCGATATATAGTCTAATGGGGTGCATGGGGTATAGCAGGGAGAATTAACATCAATTAATTCAACCATAGCTACCAACCTACCTTGTACTACAAGACTACTGACTGCTGTTCCTATCGCCAATATATTCCTCACATCCTAAGCCATGCAAAAATCCTTCCGCACAGTTTTTTACAGTCAAGTGCATCTTTAGTCATGATAATGATTTTGTCAACATAAGTATTGAAATGCTATACTACTGACATAATTTCTCTTGTCCTGATTTGCCATCCTAATAAAACCAGTCCAAAAACCCCCAAAATACTTTAAAATCCGCCAGGAAGATTTGTCCACAACCCCTATTTTTAAACATCATCCTCTGTTGCCATGCCGTCGGGACAGAAATATTTAAAAACATATTGTCAAAAGCGAAACCTCACCTTGCAGATGGACAAGATGGATGGTACTGCATTCATCAATCCAAGCCCCAAATGATCAATACAGATGTATTGCTCAGGCATATCAAAAGGACTCCTGTTTGTACATTTACATTTTCATTTTATTCATTTAGAAGATTCTCTTATCTAGATTGACCTACAAAAATGCCGTAGTTTAAGGTTTAACATGTAATAAGATAATGAGCTTCCTTGCCCGATTGATGAGTATCAATTGTCAATAATCAATATCCTTTTTTTGTTTTTAAGTGGTTGTCGCCCTGCATCTTTTCCTAATGACTATATGATGATAGTGCTCCACCTGCTGGACTGCCTCTGCATTGGCTTCTTCATGGGTGTCTCTGGGCATACAAAGTGCACTGTCTAACTGAGCCAGATCTGCACTTGTTTTGTATGAACCTTGTTGACTCCCTCAGGTCCTGGAGTGGCAGGCTACCTGACCAGCGGGACTGGGTCCACGGTGTTGCCCAGCGTACCGCCCCCTGTGGACAACGACGTCGGAGACCTGGGCTGACGGACAGATCACCCCGTGACTTCGGCCCACAGCTTTTTCAGGCTCTTCAGCTCAGAGAGAAAGGAGAGATGGGGCAGGAGAGGCGACACTGGCAACAACCGCCCCTTCCGAATATCCCCTATATCCCCAAGGATTGGGTCTCTTTCAAGAACCCTTTTTTTATTTTTTGAATTTTTTTTATTTAGCTTGGTCAGAATGTTAGGCCCAACAGAGTGAGTACTCCAAACTGCCTCTCTCCTTTCGCTTTTGTCCGTCTCTTAGCTCTAAAGGAATGCCCCCCACCCAAGAAGCTACACCACTTCGGTGGTGAAACAGGGTGGTGTTTTCTTTCTCCCAACCGTACTTGAAAGGTGAAGCTGGACACCTGTTTGCAGGCATACATTTTTAAATTCTAAATTCTATTGCCGATTCTTTAAAAAATAAAAATAAAAACACATTTTAGACTGAGTTTAAGTTGGGGCGGAACATTGACCCGTCCGACCGTCCGTCCGTCCGTCACCATTACACTCTCATGATCAGGTCCTGCACTCCCCGCTCCCCTGCTGTCTTTCTGTTTTCCTGAGCTGGTCTTCTGTGCACTACTTCTCTACAGACTGCAAAAAGCACCAGAATATTTATACCGCCTTTACCAGCTAGAATGAGCTTCAACAAAACGAAACGGAAAAACAATGACACTGACTCTGGTTATGTAAAAGAATAGTACAAATGTGAATTGTTCCATCTATCTTAAATATATATAAATATATATATATACACACTTTCTATATTGAATGTACTTAAAATCAGTTGCACTTGTACATAAAATTTTAAGAATAAAAAAGGGAAACAACCCTGTCTTTTTTTTGTTTGTGCTGCTGCGTTTATTTCTATATAAAAAATGTGGAATCTCCAGTCAAGTTTCTCTAAAAAATACAATTGACAATCGTTATCTCATCGTTGTTCGTCCAAACAAATCACTTTTGAGCTGCCCATCTTTTTTCGCTCTAGACCAAGCTAACCTCACAATAGGTTCACTGCCGTTTAGAGGAGAGCCCGGTAAGGAGTCGACGGGAGTAGAAAAAGCAGAAAAGAGCCCCGCAAGTTCCCACCCACCGCTGTCTGGGCAGCACTCTGCAGATTGTGTTCTACTTTTAAAAGAATATCCTTCCGAAACTTAAAATTGAACTGCATATGTACGCATAATTCGGCCAATCACACATAAAATACATATTCCCCTACATTAAGAAATCGAAATATGTTCTTTATTGATTCAGTTGATATTTTCCACATACGCATTAACTCCGTGTCTAAAATAGTTTTACTTTCAGCTTTCAACACATTTCAAGGCCTGGAATGTGATAACGTAATGCAATCGGGAAAAAATTACCTTTCTTATTTTATTTTATTCTGTTATTGTTGCGCTACATTTTTTTTTTATGTGTGTACTGTGAATATTAAATTCACGATCCCCGGTCCCCAATACGAATCATGTGATTGCAATGGGCTTCGTCTGAAGGGCTGCGGGGCCTATTCGACCTGAAGAGGGAGACATGCATCCACCTGTTCGGTCCAGGATATGGGTCCTGCGAGCAGGGAGTGCTTTAAAGGCCCATAACCCTTTAATACAAAACATTTAGTGGGAACGTGCTTTGCGAGACAGTGGCAGTGCTCTGGAAAATCTGTGTGTATTGCGGGATGAATGTAATATGTTGTTGTTTTTGTTTCTCTCCAATTTGGAATATTACATTTTGATCCAATCATTTTTGAGGCACCAGTCTCTTTACAAGTAGGTCCAGCGAAGGTTGGAGGAGGGTCACTTCACTCTAGACGGAGTTCTACCTCGTTGGAGTTCAATTGTGCAGGTCGTTCACGCGGCCTTGTTATCCATGGCAACCATGGCGTTGATGTCATCTGGTTGATTTCTCACCTTTTCTACGCATAATTAGTCACACGTCACCGCTGCTTCTAAAGTAATTCATATTAAGTAGTTGATGCTAATCGTTTTGTTTTTTAATGTATATTCTGAATCAGAATAGGCTTTGTGTCTCATTAATATTCTCCACGGTTGAAGCTCTTCTGGTAAAAAGGGTGATCCCCAGCCAGTGGTCTTCTGGGTCTAAACACGTAGTTTACACAAAACCGTCTTGGGTTCGGGGTGTTGTGTTGAAGTGCGGTTTAGTGAGTGACAAATTGACTTCTATATCGTCTGTCGTCGTGTTCTTGCTGTTATTTCGCGTTGTGGCGGCTGTTTCACAATGACGTTGTTCATGTTGCATATTCATTAGCTCACTGTGTGATTCCGTTGGGATTTTCTTTCACGTGGGTCACATTATCCCGTTTTCTCGGCCCTCTTCGCCTCAATCACAGAGTGTATTCGTTTTCCCATTATAAATAGTAACCGTGGTCGAAGGTCCAGCTAAGCAAATACATTAATATTGATATTGCGCATTACATATTTAATAGCCTACTATTGGCAAAAGCATGCCCTGCAGAGTGTGAAGCTATCTTTTAACTTGAAGGTCTCTAATTTTATTTAGAAATCGCCTCGAGGAACAGTGACTATATGAATAAAAGGTTTCAGTGGCGAGATTCCGTGTGAGATTATTTCATTTCCTTGCCCCGCAGATGTTCTGTAGTTCATTTGCATCACCCGAGGAGCTTGATTCCTTAATCAAGCGAATTTTGGAACTTTTAAACCCAAACTTTAGCATCAGCTAAATTCGCGCACAAAAACCCAAACTTTAGCATCAGCCAAAAGATTAGTGGGCGGAGGGGGTTTCATATAAACGAATCATGTAGGTTAGATTTGCTATGGCATTTTAACTGTATAAACAAAAACTACTTGACAGATTTGATGGTATGACCACACGACTCCCACATGTTTGTTTGAATGGCTACACAATTTGCATCAAACTAAAATAAACCAAATTTGTAGTCAATATTAAACGAATAGCTATAGTAACGCCATAAACCTGGTACAGTTAACACTTCGTTTTAAAAAAACAACAACTTATTTTAATCGATACGACAATATCCTGTTTTAAATTCCGTGAGTTCGTTTTATGCATAAGGAACCAAGACAATTAATGCTAATCGGTCGGACCTTTTGTAAACCGGGCTCGACTCTAATCTGAGTCGAGCCAAAAACAGGTCCCTGCTGTTGCAGCAATATGCTCTCATTATTATTCTAGAGCCGTTCATCGCTCGCAACTCAAGTCCCTCGGCGGCTTGGCGACACTGGGCTCGCGGTCTCTAGCTCGCGCGTTTTGTTCAGTTTGGATGACGTTCGCCGCTACAGCGCTAAGCCTTCTCCGGCCGAAGTGTGTTGTGAGACCCAAATTCGCTGGTTAGGAAGGCCCACTCCTTCCCCTATTGTGTATATCTGGAACAAACCGAATGCCTTCCTGAGGGGAGTGCACAAGTTGGCGCTGAGGAGTACAATAGTAGATCGGCTATGGACCTCATGTGACAATCTGATACCAAACCAGGCAACATGTGCGCGTTGCCTGTGTGACTACGGAGTTGTAACACATAGCTTTTGGATTCATTTCGCTCGGAGACGAGAGGACCAAAGAAGCCCTTTGAGAGGTAATCCTTCTACGACCATCCTTGAAGAATGCAATTGGCACAGCATATCCGTGCGCGTTGCATTACTTTCTCGTTTATTTATATTGAGGATTTTCATTGACAATAATCAGCGCAGCGAGTAATATTTAAATATTTATGTTTCTATAGTCAAAACATATTGTCATGTCTTCAGTGGTGCAATCCAAATATGTGTAAAATATCCTTTATAGTAGTTAACACGCGCGTGTTAAAATATCGTTGTCGTTCAATCACCGTCTACCTTTTGAACCCTTTCAACCAATTATTTCCAATACCGGATCAATAGTCTTCACACGAGTTCTGTCGGTAATAATTCAGGTCGACGAAATCCGCATACACGGTCTTAAAACAAAGACGTAAACACAATAGTTTAAACAAATCGCTACGATTTTAAGAAGCCGAAGATTCATCATGGAAATACATCGAATTTGCGTATGAAGTCACATCAGTAATGGATGCAACCACATAAATGTTGGTGTAACATCAAATGTGGTTACAATTGAATTACATTACCCGCGTCATGTCTTCAGAAAGGAAGTTTTGTAGTTATGTTGCCAATGTTCATCCGTTCTGAAAACGCTGTCCAGCTGACAGGACGTGTTAATGTTATACTTTTATTCCATCATTAGACCTATAGTGTAAACAACACATAAAATTGGTACTTTTATTGAACAAAATGTACTTTGAAAGATAAAATATACATAATATAATGTATCCAGTGAGGAACGTCACTTATATAGACATGTTAACATATTTTTTGTTCGTTTGTTTTGGGGGCTATTTAACTTAGTTTCCTTATCAAGCTATAGTTTTTAAATTCGCTGTTGTATTGAACTGGATATAATCAAGAAAAAAATAACGTAATAATGATGTACGCTTATCAGTGAATTTACCTGGGTATCTACAAAGATTATGCGTATGGGATGACGTATTTCGAAGCACGGACATTCTAACTAAACCAAACCAGAAAAGGATCAGCAATAAAATAATGGATATGCCAGTAAACAAATAAATATAGCAACATCAAACTCATGCCAAAATCCAGGGGGTATACAGCAAATTCATATATTCTCGATGCAAGACCCGTAATGTAATAGGTCTGGCAACAAACCAGCGTATACCCTAGGAACTATATGCCAGCCAGGTGTAGAGCTACACATTCGTTGTTCCCGAATGGATCTATGTATGATACTGTACCTTTCGTGCGTGTGATCTAAGTGGAATTCTTGAACGGAAAGGCACCTATAGACTCTTTACTAACATGCTGTTTAGCTGTAGTAATCCTGCTGTTTAGCTGTTAATATATTAAGTCTTGCTTACCCTCCCAAAACGCTGAGGTGATAAGATTTCTATATACAGGTATCTAGAATAATTGCTCCTAACACCATCTCTGGAAAGGATGGGCACATGGCACAGAATGCCATTCACCCTCCAGTGTCGTCTGACAGCACGGGTTTTTGGAGTTTTCCCCTCCGGTGCTCTACACGCTGTGCTTCTTGTGTAAGAAACCAGTGAAGTTGCTGTCACTGGTTCCGTCACCATTTGTTTGAGCTCTTGTTGACTCGGGGCTTCCAGCCGATCGCTTGTTGTCAAGCCCCTTGCACGGTTTCAACAGTGAGCCCGTGCTTGTTGAGCTTACGGTTGAGCCTGCTTCACATTTTTCTGCATGTCCTTTGGGTAGACCCCGAAGGATCCTTCTTAAGGTCACACCTTATCCGAGGCTGCTGATTGTGCTGTTTTGTATCTTCTTGGACCACAATCCCAAAAATGGTGGGTCAACCTGCTGTAGTTTTCTGATTGCACAGTGAATCATTCTTCGTTGGGAGAAGAAGTGAAGGTGCCTGATTGCCTCATTAATAAAGACGTCTATGGTGCAGTAGCAACACTGTGCCCTTCATTGCAACTTGCCCTCGTATCCTAAAAAAACGGGGAATTTAGCCTGTTCAGGGACTGTGTCTTAAGAGGCTTGGCACTATCATTTACCGCCGATGAACCTTTCATACTTCCATTTGGAGCTCTGAAGTCCGTAATGTGGAAGTCACCAAATGTGAGTATTTCAAGGGAACACGTGGAGAACAGAACTGACAGGGCACGTGAAGTGAATTACTCAAACGATAAACTCATTAGTTGTTGTGAAGGATAATATACACTCAATTGCCAAAGATGAGGTATTCTGAGATGGCTGAACGTGTACATTAGGGGTCAAATGTCAGTTTTATTTTAAAGCTTTCTTATTTGGAGAACTTCTCGAGAAAATAGATTCTGTTCTGCATGACAATGCAACATATTTGTATAAGGCCACTGTCCAGTCCTGAAGGATGATTGAGGAGGAATTGGAGAAGCTAAATGACCAGATGAGGGTCTAAGCCATGGCATCTGTCTTCTCTGTTAGGCAGCAGAGCTTGATTGTTTGTTGGTGGATAAAGTAAATATTCGCTATGTGACTGCTTGTTAAGGGAGTGCTAGCACACAGAACAAGCTATTTAACAATACGTTGTGGGACTGCAGGACCTCTGATTACGTTGCTTTGTGTGTTTGGCTGGCATAAGGAGTGTGTTGCTGTCTGTCCACTGAGCTTTGATGTTTTGATTCTCTTTGTATCCACGGAAACCCTTTCTATTACTCCGACTCTCTGCCGTAAGACCCCAGAGGGAGGTAACGAGATTCCTGCTGACCTTGGGTCATAAGATGGGGAGGGGGACCTATGGTGAGGCTTTACAGCAGTCCTCTTAGTTGTGTCATGTGTCCCAGTATGTAGTAAGCATTGACTGTACAAATTATAATTGGTCTTATTCCTGGATTTATTCAACTAAGTCAACATTGTAGTTCAATTGGTTGTGTTAATCTGGGTTTGTAAAAGCCCTTGTGAGGATTTATAATGGCCCCCTCTGGGTCAAATACCAGGCAAAAAGTAATAGTTTCTTGAAGATCAAAGCATCTGGAAATAGCAATAATTCAAAGTAATCTAATCAGAGTCGATCTTTTATCTCAGGAAATATGTGTTTGTGACACACAGCATTTAGAATATTTACGCATTCAGATAGATGCGATCAAACCAGAGGTAGCCTCTCCGGTGTGCTGTTTCAGAGTGAGGGCAGGCAGGGGGTGTTCTGGTGGGACAATGTTACAGGACGAGCACGTGGACCGGGCTGGTGAGACAAGTGTCCCGAACCCCGAAGCGCCCTGCATTGGCGTTGGTCATGGGCGCAAACTCAGCCAGCATGAGGTCAGATCCTGTATCGGCGTTACGTGAACCCCGTGAATCTTGGTATTGCAGGGGGCAGAATTCTCCTCTACAGGCAACTGCAGGCTCTCTAATGTTCTCTCTCTGAAAAAAAGCAGTTTCTTTCTGAGAGCTTAAAAAAGAGGCAAGTATTTTTTTTTTACGATTAAGAGGGAAAGTTTTAAAATGCCGTTCAGGATTAACCCCCAAGCGCTGTCTTGGTTGAATTAGCCCTGAATTTTTTCTTTGTCAGGGCAAAAAAGCAAGCTGGAAAGCTGGTGTGATTCAGCAGGAAAGAACAGAAACACTGGCGGCTGCTTCTTTTTGTGTGATTTTTTTTAAAATGCCAGGTGGCATTAACCGTGGCCTCTGATGGAGGGCCTTTGTGAGGTCCGGCCCTCTACACCAGGAAAACGTGGGCCCATGAAAGCAGAAAGCGCGGTCTGAATCAACCAAGCTGCTTTTCTCAGGACCAGAGAGACAAAGAGCGTGTGTGTGTATGGTCACGTCTGATTCACTGCGCCCAAAACAGATTTCGGGAAGGGAGTGGAGAGGAGTTGTCGGTGAAACAGATTGATGAGATCGGTTGTGCTGTGGCTGTGTTTGTCACGGGATCGGCCGGGACTGTGTTTTTGGATGCCATTTGTGTCCAGGCGTGCTGGTGAGTCCTCTGCACTAGGATGGGAGCTGCCAGTGAGTCAGGGTGCTGGTTTTGACCGGGTGCAGCGACTCCCAGCTGGGCTGTTCCCCGAGAGGCCGCTGGAAGAGTGGGCGGCCGTGATTATAAAAGGGATGATGTGTCTGTGCGATAAGCAAGGCCCGGTCGAGCGTGAAGAGGGAGGGGTTCGTGGGGGGAATTCCTGACATTCCGCTGTGTAGCCTTGCCTGCCTCTGGACGGTCTCTCTCTCTCTCTCTCTCTCTCTGTGCCAGCTTGGGCCCTTGGCAAGCAGAACGCAGGTCTTCTCCGGCCACAGGTACGCGTCCCTGTAATATAGCAGCCCTACACGAGGGTAGGATAAGTTACGGCCAAGTTTTGATTCACTGGAGCTCAGGAAAGGCAGAGGGCTTTTCCAGTTTGTGTTAATTGCCTGCTGTCTGCTGAGTAATCCTGCAGCTCAGTGGCCCAGTCAATACAGTTAATGCTCTTTCAGCACTTAAAGGAAAACACTGGCAGGGTGACCTTGTTTCCCTTTAATCCAAGATTACTGTTATTTACCGCGTTTTGACTCAATGTTAAAATAAAATAAAAAGAGCTGTACTGGCAGCACTGGGCACATAGCTGTATAAGTGCGTCATTTAGTCTCTTCATGCATGCCCTGCTTGTCGGGGAGTTTGGAGACAACCTCAGGGTTTTTTAGAAAACCAGTCGATCCCATCATTTTTCATCAGTGTTTGTGGGATTCCCGATAAATTGTAAGAAATTACAAACTTTGGTGCCCTCTATTTGCTGAACCTCTAAAAATCCCAGATTTCATCAAGCTTTTTACCGGCAACGTCCCCATATTCAGCTTTCACAGGTATTTTTCAGTAAACAACCATGTGCTGTATGGTTATACGTAATTGCATATAGGGAAGAATTAACAATCAAACAAGTCCCACAGCTTAAGGCTACTGTTTGCCACGAGGGGACTCCATACTCCCAGGGCAAGGTACAACAGTGGGGTGTTTCTTTCCTGTGGTATTGGGCTGAATGTGTTATTATAATCTACGCATTTGTCAGTCATGCCTAATGCCTACACATAGGATCTGAACAGTAGTTTGCCTTCAGTGTTTTTTTGGTTCATGCTTGTTTCTCTTTTCTGTTACCATCTGATTCTACGTTGGTGTGAGCATAGTAAACAGAATGTGTGCTAGTGAGTGTGCGTGAGTGTGTATGTGAGTGTGCGTGTGTCTCCCGATCTGTATTTCACTGCTTTGTTTAATATGGTCGTTAACTGTCGGGTATTTAATTATTTTAGCTATTTTTTCGGCCACAGAGCTCAGATCAGAGCTGATGTGCACAGCCGCCCGTCAATTATGGACACATCCTCGAAATTCAGGAATTTTCCGTTCTCTCTCAGACCAGTCGGCTCAAATGACATGTGTCATAGTCATTTCCTTGGGTGGGTAATTGTTGTGTTATATTTATTTACTCATAATTACTTGGCTTTGTGTTAACCGGTTAATGTCCATGCCTTTTTCATCTCCTCCATGTCGTATGGTTTGTCAAGCACACTGCCACATTACACTTTAATTCGATTGCTTGAATGATTGATTCCCAGTAGGGACTGGGTTGGTACAGAAATCTGAGACTGGCCCATTGCTCTTTATAAGCCCTCTTGGGAAGTAACCATTTTGCATTTCATGAGGTTATTATTCCACAATTATACCGCGCTTTAACTTCTTTGGCATTTTGACGGGTGGCCGCCGTTTATTACATAATCGGTAAAGAAGGGGCAGCCTTATTTTCAGGTAGATTATGCACGGCTCTTACAGTGTGACTAAGAAGCTGGGAAGCCTCTCATTCAGTGTAGTAAGCAGCTCCGCAGGTACACTAATGAGTGCTCCTTGTGTATTAATGCAGGAGCGGAGCGTTTCTGTGAAGCCTTAACGCCGCGAAACTGAGCAGGTATGTCTGGAGGATTAATTAGCACTTTTTTTATGTGGAGCAAGTAGTGAAACAAATAGGATTAGGGGGGAAATCAGACGCAATGAAAGGAAGGAACGGCAAATCCCTCAATCCCACCCGCCTGCACTAGAGCCCTCCTCTGAGGGTCATATGACCCGGAGGGAAAGGTCGTCGGAGAAGGCGGTGGGTAAAAAAGATTCAGATTTTGGGTCCTTGATGGGGAATGGCAGCTATGCTCTCTTTTGGTTCAGAGCAGTGCACGTTTGGGTGATTTTGGTGCTTTAAACGCTCTGGGAAGGATCTCTGTGGCAGGATTTATGATGTGTGGGGGCCCCCAGGTCTGTGATCCAAACCGAAGGAGTCAAACCAGTCAGATGGCTTCGCTCATAAATGGCCGTGGTCTGTCCTCTGCAAGGTCTTGGCGGTTATATTGGTCAGGTAGGAATCCGATCAAATTTATTTTTTAAACTCCCACAGGACTACTGATATGCCCAATACCATCTGTTGAAGATACTAATTTTAAAAAGTGTACTGAATCTATTTTCTTTGGACCACTGTTCTGTATTCCGTCCCCCAGTCTACCGGAGATAAAGAAGTTGTGGAAGTTGGTTAGGCTCATGGGCCATGCATATCGCTGTGTATCGCACAAACAGCAGTGGAACACTGTGGAACGGCCGCCGTCATGACTGAAGGTCACCCACCGGAACTGAATCGAGTCTTATCACGGTTACGGGGTTTTGGATGTAACCAGGTCACGTGTTTCACATCACCATTGACAGACGTCCAGTGTGTACACACAGCTCGTGTGTCCTATGTCACCAAACTGCCTTGGATAATGGGATTTTATTGTGTCTCACTGCCAGCTCAACTTTGCTCTGCATGATACCTTTGTAATAGGTTGGAGGCAGGCTCAAATTTGGGGGGGAAAAATCAACGTTTCAATGTTTAAAGTAACTGGGAGATTTTCCTCAAAACACTCAAAAACATAACAAAGATTAATACTGGGAAAGTACCATGACAATATTTATAAGTTTGCTTTGCAGGAAGCTATATCAGCTTAAAATCTAAGTTAGATATATTGTTTTGACACAGTCTTGTTGTTTTTGACAGACTACCAAACGTAGCCACTTAGGCCTTAACTGCGTACAGTTTACCAGACAGATCAATGTCTCTGCATAAGTAAAAATCTCTTTCAGCTTGGCGAGGCCTGTCGTTTTAATAGGTCTTGGAGGGAAGTAGGCATCAGTGGATCAGTTTTTCCACAGCACTGAGCCACACTGGCTCTCTCCCGTGCCTATTTAGCAACACATTAGCGCACATTAGCTGGGGGAGCTTTTTATTTCATTATCGCCGCCGGCACCTGCGTCTCTCGACAAAGAGCCGGAGGCGCTCTTGGTTTTAAGAGGAGTGATTCTGGCCCACGGTGCGACGGGAATGGTACATTCCTCCGGGTATGGTGTATGGTACGTTCCATTATTCCAGATCTTGCAGGTGGCCACTCGTATTTCTCACCCGGAGGTCCTCACGCTGCCTGTAAACAAGGTTGTCAATTCATCAGAAGCACTTCAGTAAAATTAAATAGCTGCATACATTTTGAATAAGTAACTGGGGGGTTAAAATGATGAAGTGACAGGAACCATAGCCAGACAATATCATATTTGAGTAATTTGAAAGAAACCGCTGTTGTGTCCTTGAGTGTTATGTTTACCTCGGAGGTCCCATTTGACGATGAAGGAGGATATATTTTTGTGAGCAAGTGGACAGGGGCAAGCGATAACTTTTTAGAAGTATTTCAAGGAGGCAGCCCTAGAAAGCTGTGGGCCCCTGAAGAAAAGCAAAATTCCCCGCTGCACTCTGGTCCTTCAGACGGTGAGAGGGTGGAAGTAGGACACACGGCTCCATCTGCTGAAGGGTTTTGACAGTCCTGAGAGACTGCTTATTATTACCCTGTCTTCGCAGTGTCGCCTGCTAATCAGGAGGTTGTCATCCCAAACCCTCCCCCAACCTCCCCTGTCCTGGAGCTTT
>JAOVYW010004979.1:0-12649 GCA_025775045.1 Hiodon tergisus | reverse complement strand
GAAAATGACTTGAAGGTCTAAAGTGACACTTGTTCATATTGGGGGTTCATATTGGGGGCTATAAATGACCATGTTTACGCTTTTTAAACAAGCTTTTGACTGTAACGTACCCCCAAACCCAGTCTGCTTTAGCAAGAGCAAGAACATCACAATTCTCCACACTGTGTGGAGTATGCTCAACTACGGTGACTACACGTTCTCAGAAGTCAACCGCAGTAGTACGGTACAGAAGTCAACTCCATTAGTTTGGTACAGAACCGCAATAGCATGGTACAGAACCGCAATAGCACAGTGCAGAACCTGCAGTAGCTTGGTACAGAACTATACCCCAGTAATTTCGTACAGAACCGCAATAGCATGGTACAAAACCGCAATAGCATGGTACAGAACCACAATAGCATGGTACAGAACCGCAATAGCACGGTGCAGAACCTGCAGTAGCTCGGTACAGAACTATACCCCAGTAGTTTCGTACAGAACCGCAATAGCATGGTACAAAACCGCAATAGCACAGTGTAGAACCTGCAGTAGCTCGGTACAGAACTATACCCCAGTAGTTTCGTACAGAACCGCAATAGCATGGTACAGAACCGCAATAGCACGGTGCAGAACCTGCAGTAGCTCGGTTCAGAAGTCAACCCCAGTCGTTCCAGTCATCATGTTTATTGGTCTCTGCAAACACAGCAGTGATTGTGTAAGTGCCTTGTGAAGAAAGAAGCATATTTGATTAGACATGTCAGAATTAGGCTATGCAGTCGTACAACTATATGATAAAGAAAGTAAATAGAAAACACAATTAGCTGTGCACCTTAAGCCTTCCGTATTGTTTCTTGAGTGACAAGGAAAAGCGCAAAGGTGCGCTTGTGTATTTCTTCAAGAAAATGAGAAACCTATGTGGGTGCATGTTTGTGCGTGTGTGCTTGTGTGTTTGTGTGTGCGTGTGTGGATGTGTGTGCGTGTGTGTGTGTGTGCGCTTGTGTGTGCATGTTAATTAAATGCTGGCACAGCGTCAAAGTATTGAAGGAGTGAATCAGAGTGGAAAGAGAGAGCTTACAGAGAGCTTTTTTATGTACGGGAACTGGCAGTAGTATCACACTTTTCTATGGATGTCTTGGGAAATATCTTTCCTGAGTGTTGCCATAAAGCACATGAGCATTCTATTACTGTGCACAATTTGACTGTAAGGTAATTCACGGTTGTTTTGTTGCCCTCTATCAAACGGCATCATGCGTCAGTGGTGAACACCACATCACTAATGAACAGTAATTGAACAATTTCATTATAATGTTAATGCACACTTCGCCATTGCGCAGAAGTGTGACTCTTTATTCAGTAGAACATCAGGTTAACAATTCCAGAATACAGTATTATTCCTCCTGAAGTAAACGCCCATTAAATGATGCAATTTTTACCATTAAATATCTTTAGGTTTATGTATGTTTACAAAAAAGTCAATATACATTTTTTTATATAAATATAAAACACAAAAGTTGTAGATTCCAGCAATAAACACTTACTTACTATGTGTGTACTGTGTTATTGTTAAGCATCTTTGTGATATGGAAACGTGAAACGTGCTTTATATAATAAATTAATTGATTGATTGATTGTGTTTGCCACTGTTAAAGAAAGATACTGAAATGCAGTGCATACATTTTACTGTAATGCTTTGACATCTAATGCAACACATTTAATTTGTTTATTAAAAATATATGACTGGACTGTGCAGAAGGAAAGGCGTGCATTTTAATTAAGAGTCTACAGTTAGTCCATGCTCCCTGACATAGTATCTGGACTGGCCTGAATTAGACTCATTGGCAGCAGTTATATATGTTTTCCATAAAGCAGAAGACTTTCCTCATCCCATTTTGGATCAGCACGCCAACGCTCTTTTTTCGATTGTCAAAATAATATGACATAAAGCCTCCAGAGTGGCTCGGTTGGTAGAGGTTGTTCACCCAAGTGCAGAATCTAGCTCATGTCATTGGCTGATTGTGACTGGGAGAGCACAGGGGCGCCTCACAGTTGGCATAGTGTGGCCCAGGCAGGGCTGGGGTGAGTATAATCAGCAGAGCTTGTCGCTTACCAGTGTCTCCTATCGGCTTCCTGGGTGCCTGCAGGCTGGCAGTCCTGTCTCCTCTCTTCCTATTGGAGGTTAACCTTTTTTGTGATGATGTGTTGGTTTTTTTTGTCACGGTGCAGTGAGGCTAAATGACAGAATGTGTTGGGTTTTTTGTTATGTGCATGTTCAAATAATGTCTATTCTTCTCATCAGATCAGTCAACTGTTGAAAATAATGAAAGATCAGTCAACAAATGAAAAACCGTGACACCAACACGCTGAAGAAGAATTATTGATATTATTAACTTTAATATTACTTTCAATCATTCTGTCTAATTATTGAAAAGACTATGCAAGTATTTGTAGATTTAAGTTATATTTGCTGCATGTGTAATTAACTCTGCATTTGTAACAGACTCTGCATGTGTAACAGACTGCATCTGTAATAGACTTTGTATGTGTAACAACTCTGCATGTATAACAGACTCTGTATGTGTAACAACTCTGCATGTGTAACAGACTGCATCTGTAACAAACTTTGTATGTGTAACAACTCTGCATGCATAACAGACTCTGTATGTGTAACCACCCTGCATGTGTAACAGACTGCATCTGTAACAGACTTTGTATGTGTAACAACTCTGCATGTGTAACAGACTCTGTATGTGTAACAGACTGCATGTGTAACAGACTCTGCATGTGTAACAGACTCTGTATGTGTAACAGACTGCATGTGTAACAGACTCTGCATGTGTAACAGACTCTGCATGTGTAACAGAGCTGATTAGTCTCTCCGGCGAAGCGTTTCATGTTTCATTAGCAGCTGGCTCTTCTGGAAGCTTCCCTGGCCATTTTCAGGTTTGCTTCCGAATAGCAGGGTATTCAGCAGCACTGTTGTCTGCAGGACTCAGAGCGGCTGTGGCCATGATTAATGGTCCAGAGAAGGTAGTGAGATGTGACCTCAGGGGGAGTCACATAGCAACTTGTGGCTCCAGGCAACCTGTGAAGCTGGTTGAGAAAAAGGTTAGCATTGTGAAGTCCACTGTCAAACTCACATCAATCCTTATTAGGATAACACAAAAATAAATTATGAGGGTACCATTTTTAGACTGTGACACATTTAATGGGTCAGTAGACTCCTATTTAATTACTGTTAATATAAAGAGAGTTTAATTATTTAATTATTTAATGTTGGACAGAGCTGTATAATTATGTATCTCACACGACAATGCCAAGCAAACACTATCAAGTGAAAGACAATTTTAAACACCACTTACCGTGCTGATCAAGTAACCCGTAGCTCTGTGAGAAGTAGACTTTGCTGATAGTGCAAGCATGGCCAGTTTTAAACCTGGAATTTTGCTGTAGGAGGTTCATAAATGCTTTATTTCCAGGCCTTTACCAGGCGCATGGATTTTGCACAGACCAAATAAACACTAACAGTTCTGTGCAGAGAGTCTGCGACTTCCACGATGTGGAGGTGAGCTGTCGAAGGGATGTGTAGATCGGGCTCAAGGCTGATAGTTGGCTTGTGTGTAACAGTCACCAGGAGGGCTGGAAACCACAGGGGCAAAGAGAGATCAAATCCAAAAAAAAGGGGTTTACTGCTGTGAGTGGCTTGTGGGTTTGTGCCAAGTGTCTAAGGGAAAACTGGATTTGCAATGTTCAATACAAATATATGGTAGGGTAATTTGGGTTCTAAGGATCTAGTGGGGTTGTACGCTGAGAGTCTTGAGTCTTTCCCTACCTGTACCTCTGCCTTGCAGTTGAAAATAATTTTCCCTGCCTCCGTTTGGTTTCCAACGATCCAGCATTTCACAGTCCCTACACTCAGGATTCTGTTATAATAGATGTATTTATATTAGATGCTAGCCCCTACGAGTGGCTAGGGGGTCTTAATTATCCAGATGAAAACTCATAGAACATTGTCTGTATCTAAAAGATAACTGATATTGATCCCCAAACACTGGTAATATCCTTTTCATACGCTTGCCTGAAGCAGCATCTAAATATGAATAACAGCCTGGCAAAAGAATAAACCTCTGCTGTGAATTTTCTAACTTCACTGCCAACTCCCAACTCGGCTGGATTTAAAGAAGATTACTATAAAGAGGGAAATGTGTGTGGTTACAGCTGTTTTCTTTAAGAACATGCAATAGCTTTTCTCATTAAATTAAAGGCAAAGTCTCCCTCCTTCTGAAATCAGAAAAAGTGGCTGGGTCTTACATGTTAGGTGTTAATTGAAAGATTAACAATGAGTAAAGTCTATTGGTTTCCAAAATGATGAGGATAGACTGATTCAAAAGCAAAAATAATCTTTTTACATTGATGTATTTACATGTAGTACCATAATGAAACATGTATCACGTATTTTGTACTACAATATTTAATGATTATTCGAATAACTACACAGTGAAAAAATCGGTATGTTGTGTGTGGGTGATCTAAATTAATGTTCCTGTGGAATTTCATGATAAATTAGTGATTTGAACCAGTGATTCTAAAAGTGCAAGGTTTCTTTAAAAATATAAATGCAAAATGTAATGTTTTGAACATTGGACAGCCTGTGTTACAAGTGATGACCGTTTTTAGTTTTGTGTCTAGATTTTTGACAAAGTGATTGTAAAGAACTGTAGCAGATCAAACAAACACAAAGTATGGCTGTCACATTTAGCATACGGTAACTGATATTCAGTAATCAATGTCGCTGTTACACTTAATATTCTTACTCTAGAGTTACCCATTACAGTACCTGTTATGATTTTCAGGACAAATATAATGCTAATGATTATTGTGATTATTGTGTACTAACCATCTGCAATACTGGAACACATATGAACACAGTAGGACAGAAATAGTGTCAGTCAAGCACAGAAAAGTGTTTAGGATAGTACTGTCATTTCTGGGGGCGGGGAACTTCACGCGTTTTAGTCGTTTTGAGAACTTCCATCGATGGTATGATTTGACCTCTTAGCTTCAGACATATTTTTGTTTTGTTTTT
Source organism: Hiodon tergisus (assembly GCA_025775045.1). Classification (NCBI taxonomy): domain Eukaryota; kingdom Metazoa; phylum Chordata; class Actinopteri; order Hiodontiformes; family Hiodontidae; genus Hiodon; species Hiodon tergisus. The sequence goes on along the minus strand of JAOVYW010004979.1, from coordinate 7,587 downwards.
GCAGTGTATAGAACAGTACAACAATAAATCCCTCACTATGGCTGTTGATCTTAAAATGATAACTCCAGACAGTATAATTAGATTTGCTGTAAAAACAGACTGCATTGTACAGGGCAGATTCTGGAGCGTCTCATTATCTTCAGGGCCCAGTCTGCTGAGATTGCTACACGGTAGCAGCCCTGCTGTACTTCAAAGACAATATGATGAAGTGGCATCAGAACAATGGCTGGTTTCTCTGCAAATGAACGTTCCTGTGGCCATTTTTGTGAGAATGAGAGATGGGCGTGCATTTAGGTTCTTTGCATGATCAAGGGACCTGTCAGCAGGACATGAAATTAAGCGGTAAAGAACTCCTGTGATGCCTTTTGTGGACAGATCAGGTGATGGAGCTGTGTCTGTTCAGCTAAATTTTAAGGTCACTTCCCCATTCCCAACCTAAGTATAAGCATAGATATTATCACTGGTATAATTTTTTACAGCTGTGCAGCACATTTCATATACTGGCTTTCTTATAAAAGTGATTAACATAGCAGAGCAGTGGTTTCAGAGATAGCATCTGAGAGCCAGTTCTTTGCAAAGACTTCCGTGATGTTTGTCTTGACAGTTTGAAGATTAAAAAAAGAATTGTTTTAAAGATTAAAGACATTTAGTACACAATAAGTCGGTCCCCCTTTTTCTAAAGTAGGCCGACTGGGTTTCAGTTCTGTGGAGCGTATTGCATTGATTAACAAATCCCATTTCAGGCTCTCAAACAGTCGCAGAAGCGTAATTTCTAACCACAATGAAAGTACGTCAGCCGTGCAAAATGACGCAGTGTACAATCTCTTCGTTGGAAGAGAAGAATGGATTTGATGATGAAATCAAAAATGGGTCAGTGAAAGGTCGCCCCCGCAGCGACAACAAGGGGGGTAGGGGGGTTGGGAGGGAGTCTGTTTTTCAGCAATCAGCCCCATCAGGCCGCAGCTCATGGACATCGGCAATAAGATCTCCATTACTGGGTTAAACTAGGCGCCCCGAGACTTAGAGCGCACCCTGGGTATTATGTCAATGTCAGGACTTAATGCTGAATCATACCCCGCCGACCAAATCCCAGATCACACCTTAGGCTGCATCCGCTTTCGGTCGCTAACTGTGTGACTTAATGCCTGGGAACATAATAACAATGATCACTGCTATGATAAGCTGTTCTCTGTTTTTTTTCCAGACACAAATATAATGCTGGGGATTTTTTAAACCTTTGTCTGTATTTGTCTGTGTGTGTGTGTGTGTGTGTGATTGTGTGAATGTGCGTGTGTTATTGTTTGTGTGATCGTCTGTGTGTGTGTGTGTGTGTGTGATTGTGTGAATGTGCGTGTAATTAGGGTTTGTATGCGTGTATGATTGTGTGTGTGTGTGTGTGTTTGATTTTACTTCTGTCTGTGTTTGTTTGCATAAATAGGCTAAAGCAAATGCAAAGGTTGTTTATGGTTTTCTTCTTGTCTCCATTTATACAGATGTCTATTTACTGAAGCAATTTGGGCTAACTACCCTGATGGAAGTTACCACCTCCAGCATAGGCCTTTAATGGGGGGAGATCTGCCCAGGCGAGGGGCTGCAGAGGAGCTCTGGAACATCCCAGATGACCCCCGCCACACACCGTTAGGCAGAATGTCTGAGAAATCAGGCCATTAGGAAGATTCCCAGGCAAACCATCAGGATGCATGTGGTGGCGGTGTTAGAGCCAGATCTTTGTCGAAGGACATCAGTCACCAGGGACCTTCATTACAAACAAAGAGAGCAATTTGTTCTTGTCATCCATTACTGAATTACTGCATTGAGGTGCTCGTCTGAGTGGCGTCACCTGCTTTGTTTCACTGACAGAGGGACAAAGTCATCATTCAAGTTTATTTTCAATATTCAAATGATGTACTCAGTGTAAACCACTATTGTGTGTGCGTTATTATTCTGAATGTTTCTCGTTATTGATATTTTTAATTGACATGTGTCAATAACCATCAGAATTGGTTGAGTGCGATTTTGCCCGCCTGAGTCCCTGCGCCTCATGTGAGGCAGGGGAGTTGATACCCCAGGCAGTGCACACGTGTAGTTCATAACAACCCATGTATATAACATTCAGAATGTTTCTGAGAATAAATCTGTGTGTTTCCTAAAACAAAACGCCCATCGTCGCTCTTGTGATCAAAAGAGTTATGCTTCTACATTCAAACACATGTCAGAACAAGGGGATATATTAATTTCACACTATAAAATGAAATATCAGCTGTGTATGGGGGAATTTTCTAGTTTTTACCACTGACGGCCTGGCAGATTTTCCTTTCACAGCCCCTGGCTTTCTCGCCAGAGGCAGTTCCCCGCATGTGGAATTAAGTGGCTCTTATGCGACACTCCCACCGATGTAAAACATAGGTGCATTAACAAAGGCAGAGGAAATAAATTCTCCAAAGGACACTGGTTTCACCCCCGCGCCGTATTCACAGCAGTTCACCTGTCCATGTCGATCCTGACGCGACCAGGAGAAAGTGACAAGAGCTGTACCCGCGGCTGCTAGCGCCTTTTGGAATTATTCATGAGTGTTGACCGCATCAAAGGCCAAAAACGTATGAAAGACTTTCGGAATAAATTTAAATAAAGGGTTCGCATTTGCACCCTCGTGGGATTTCTGCAGCCCAGGGTTATCCACACCGGTTTTCAGAAAGCACTAAGGATAACGCGGTTCTCGCTTAAAACTGGCTAATTTTCCTAATGTTCCAGTGCGGCCATGTCATTGATAACCATTGCAGGGAACAAGGCTGAAAGATGAAACCATTCATTTTCAGTGTCTCACTGTGTTCAGTGTCTCTCTGTGTTCAGTGTCTCGCTGTGAATTGCAGTTTCTTGTGTACAGCCATTTTCTCCCTAAAAGACCTATCAGACTCAGGAAGGGGTTGACTTCTGGACCTGTGATATAAGTGACTGCAGAGAGTTCTGAGTCACCTGATAAAAATCTGGCCCCTAATTCCAGTCTATTTGGGGCAAAAGCAACGCCAGCCTCCAGCCGAGACCAAAACGATGATCTAGTCTACGTTTTTTCAAGGCCTTAGCGGGAGCCTTTTATGCCGTGGTTGATTGGACTATTGCTTGCAGCTGTACCTTTTACACAGCTGAGGCACTGAATGTCAGGCAACCAGGTCTTAAAGGGCCGGGACACCACTTCCCTAACCACTGTGCCACAGGATGCTAACAAAGAGACATGGTCTGGGTTATGATTAAGTTAAAGGGGTAATTCCTCACCCGCCCAGGTACAGGGGAGTCTAAAATACTTTGCTCACAAGAGGTTTGGAATCTATATATACCAAGAATAACCAAATCAAAATCTGGAGGTAAAGCAGTTACATATAGAGCTCCACAACTATGGAATAGCCTTCCAAAATTTGTGCGATAATCGGACACAGTCTCTATATTTAAAGCAAGATTAAAAACGCATCTATTCAAACTTGCATATAGTCAATAGGGGGACTGTGACAGTGAAGGGACGGTGGCTATTAGAAATGTTTTGGTGATAAGAACCAGTCCTGTTGTCGCACCATCATTGATGGTTCCCCCTTAGTTGGCTGGGTTCTGCCTTTGTGGGGCGGGATGGGTTCAGACCACCTTCATGGCCATGTTCATGAACACCCTCTTTGTATGCTGCCATAGATATGTGTAGCTATGACCACTCACAAAGTTTCACTTTGTTTCAATTTTCAAATTACTTGATCATCCTGCTTAGGTAACCATTAACAATGCACTATCTCTCTCTTTCGAGCAATCACGTGAGGCATCCTGCAGGACTGCATCACTTTCACCACAGCAACCAGTAGACCATTAGGCTGGATTCCAGCCATCTGGGCCCCCAACGCGCTCCTCCGGATATTACAATATCTTGGAACTCCTCGACTGGAGAGCATCAAACAATATGGACATTAGATTGTTCAATTCAGCTCCTAGTGCCGGCAAGCAGAGGATTTAGCCGGGTCCTCTCAAGGTTTCTTCCTGCCAGCCTAGGGAGTTTGTACTTCTCTGTATGTAAAGCGTCTTTGTGACATGGAAACATGTGAAAAGCGCTTTATAAAAACAAAAAATTGATTGACTGGTTGATTGATTTTACATGACCGTGTAAAGTAGAGATTTGGAATGACCTGCACACAGTCAGAGCTCTCTGTGAGTTTGGCGCAGTGTTGATTTATTTACCATTCTGTGTGACCGGGTCCTGGGGGCCGAGAGGCAGAGAAGCCCCACGTCACAACTGTCTCATTTCATTTTGGATCCAGCATGTGCAGTGGCGCTCGCTCAGATAATTACATGCATAATGACATGCAAACGCTGTAGCTGCAGCCATGTAAACACTGCTGTCACGTAGCAATTGTGCTAAGTTGATGCCACCAGTATGTGTACACAACTCTGTCAACATTCTTGCCATACTATGTGAACATTTGACTGAAGACAAGTTTTCCTTTAATTTTTTTTATATGGTTTGAATATCAATCTCGTCGACACATTACAAGCCTAGCTTTTCTAGTGGTGTTGTGATTGTGTTAAAGGCTCTGGACGAAAGAGCTTTGAATAGAGAACTCATCACTAATTTCTGTCACAATTATACAAATGCTCATTTTTAGTTTTTAAATGAGAACTGACGTGACCGAGGTCTCACTCATGAACACAGGACACTCCATTGTATGCTTTGGTTGGTTCATACAAACACTTTTATTTTGCTAAGCATGGAAATACTGCACTCAGGCAAAATCATTTCTTATTAACAGCGCTGCAGAAAGAAATGCACTTATATTTTTTTATTTCTGTTTAATAGAAAAAGAGAAATATAAACAAAATATAAACAAGTGAGATGAACAACTGGGGGGATTTACGTATATTTCACAGTCCTGTGCACCTTGGATAGGGTTGCTGAAATAAATGTGTTGTGATTAGAGGTGATTACACAGAAAATGCATTACGTTTCATCAGCTTGTATTTTTTGAAAATGTAGTTAAAGAAATGTTTTCAGACTGTTGTCCCCCCCTCCCTCGTATACAGCAAGGATGAAAAATGGAACTTGGCTATAACTCAAATGCCAAAATTAATATGTCTTTCTCCCTAAGCTAATGTTTATCTTGGGAAAAAAAATGATTATTTTTTTTTTTTGTTTCCTAGTGGGCAGTCGGCATCCATCAGGATATTATCTCACTAGACCATATTTTCTCATTGTTACATTCAGTGTACCACCAAAATGAAACTTTCAACTAAAGACAGGGTCAAATCAAAACTTTGACAACCCACTAATTACATTTAATGAAATGGTTTTTAACAGCATTTTTGTTTTATAAGCATCGTATTTCTCCTACTCATACAAAGAAAAAGCTATTGAATATAGTTATATTGTCACAGGCCCCAGGAATAGGCAGGCAGGTAAACCCAAGAGCAGCTCCAGGAGGGCTGGTTGAACAGGCACAGAGTAGATCTTGGCAGGACACGTCTTCCGAGGCACGGCAAAGAGATATGGTCGTGGTCGCGATCGTGATCATGGTTGCGATCATGGTCATGGTCGTGTTCGTGGTCGTGGTCAGGGTCCAAGGCAACCTTTTATTGTCAGGAGGTTATTTAACAAAACTCACATGAACACAGTACCTGGAAACAGGACAATACCTCGCAAGGACTGAATATTAGTGACGGGGTCATAAGGGAAACAAAAACCAAGTGGGAAGGTGCAGGACGAATGGGAGCAGAAGGTGATTGGACCAGTGCACATGGGTCCGGTGGAAATGACGGGTTAACAAAAAGGGTGATTAGCGAAGTTTGCTTATTTATTCATTCATTAAGTTTAAATGTTGGGTAAAACTTGGCCCCTCAGAGTTGTGGGTTTTTATATTGCCTGATGGAAAATGCAATTTTATTAAATCATTTGCCATTAGATCCATTTGTCCTCAGAATTGTTTCATCAGTGATGGCACCAGGATTAATTTGTTTAATTTGGCTGCATGCATCAAAACTGAGACATCTTTGCATTTCATTTATGTTTTCTAAAACTCCACTTTCTTACACACTATTGTGTTTGCACTTTTAAATTATTACTTGCACTGAACAAATAATGTACAAATGATATTCTCAATGAGAATACAAGTGCTGGCAACTAGCTATGTGTCCCATGTATCACTAACTTATCGATGAAATCAGATTAAAATCAATGTTTTATATGTAAAATGTTCTGACCATTCCTACGGTTTCTAAAGCACTTTACCGGGGGTTACCTGTGGAAGTCTTGATAATTATTAAAACCCAAATTTCCCAGCATCGCACTTGCATGATGTCTGCTTAGCTGACCATTCGGTTTTTCATTTTGCCTGTCAGCGCTTCCAGAGCTGCTAAATTTGACTTCAGTAACTGACCTGAGAAATCCCTTTCCTGCTTTAAGGTAAAGGGCTCGTCTGTGCCTACCAAGGGCCAATGAGTGGAGGTATAAACAACTTGAAAAATAAAATACCCGCTTAAAAATGTTTTAATAGGTCATCACTTACAAAAACTACGATGAGATAACTCTGGCGGAGAGTGGACACTGTCAGTGTAGTCTGCGTCCGTTCTGGGTCACCTTCTGGGCTGTCCAACTCATGTCAGCTGTGGGCTTTCCAATCCAACCCAGCTGGTTTACCCGCGGAATTTATCCCCAATCCAGTGCACCGTACAGACTGACATAATCCAAAGACACTCACTGACGAGACACGTAGGGCTGAAGCCGTTTGGGGGGAAAAAGAAGTCCTTATGAACCACACCATTTTAATAAATCTTGGCTGGGATTTATGTAATGAATTTATATAGTTAAGGACCGATGGTAAGCAACATGAATGGAGTAGATGGAGTAGATGGGCCTCAGTGCTTTCCTGGGAGTCGTTTAGCACCTGGGTCTCTGGTGTAGACTGTAGATGGTAGACAACGAAGGGACCAAGGAAGCAGTGTGACATTATCTCATTTAGGGAGTTCCAGAACTAGCAGTGTGGCACAAGTTGGAGGGGAATAAGAAATGGTTTGGCATGGACAGGGAGAAGGATCAGCAGGGAGTTGCTGTAGACAAGCCGGGATGGAATCAGGGGTCAAATTATAGGAGGATAACACAGACTTGTCTGTTGTTGCCATGGGAAAACGGGCAGAACAGGTTCACTGATATGAGGTTCCTGGTCCATGTGCCAGACTGAGTGAAGCCATCCACTGCAATAGCCCACAGAGTTTCCCCACTGTGGCTTCATGGCTTCATGGCTGGCTGTGGTGTATGGCTTTAAGAAAAAAGTACACTCATCTGTGCTGTTGGTCGAAAGGAATATTAAAGTTGCGTGACTAGACAGAATTGTAAGGAGTTTGAAAGGATCACAGATGTGGAAAGTCCATTATTTTTGTGCAGCACAGCAGTTCCCCATGGTAAACAGGCTCTTTCAGAATCAGAGAACCAGCTAAATGCATTATCCCCAGAGGAATCTTTGGTCAAAGACCTTGCATATTTGCCAGATGGCAGAGTGAGCTATGTGAAGCAGCTGTACACAACCTGAGAACCAGCTATGTCACAGAAAGTATCTGTACACAACCTGA
>JAOVYW010004977.1:0-12650 GCA_025775045.1 Hiodon tergisus | reverse complement strand
TATATGCTTATACGTAAAACACGCCCCTCCCTCTTCCCGTTCATGTAAAAAAAAATTACTCTCATTTAGCCATAAATAAATGCGTTACCAATATCTTCCTCCTGCTGTTGTTTTAAATAGCCTTCAATTCGATTAGTAACGCTAGTGAGAGGGTACAAAAGTTGGGCGTTTGCCCTGAGGCAGCAGGAAATTTCAAGACGCCGCCTCTGTTAGATTTTTTAGCCTAAATTTTGTCTTTAACCGCTAGTTGATGATCCATGGAGTCTCCTGCTTAAATGGTTCTTTTGAACAACCACAAGACGTTCTTGCAGCGCCGCTGTAGCACGCCTGCAGTTTGCTCATCAGAGAGGACGTTTTTGCATGCGCCTGCCATGCATGACAGTGTTTTTGTCAAAACAAACATAGAATTTGCAGAAGGGTGAGGTGCTTCCTGTATTTGCTGAGCCAGGTCAGAGTGAAAGCGCTCAAAATAAATATATAGGCCCCCCCCCCCCTTTTATTTTTCTGTCTGTGCGTTTGTCTGCATAGGAAAACCTCATTGGGACCCTGCTGGCGATTTTTGGAAATCTCTTAATCAGCATCTCTCTTAGTGTACAGGTGAGCTCGGAGTCTCTTCAGCAATAAGCCAGCATAACAAGTGCTTTAAATTCCATGTCATGTTGTGACCTGACTGAAACTGGGCTTCTTCGCTGCCAACGGCCTCCTCTTCCCTTCCACACTTTATTAGAAATACAGCCATGTGAATCTAGCTGGAAATAAGGACCCACGGTCCTATTACAGAACCAAAACCTGGTGGTGTGGACTGCTCTTGACTGTACTGGGCGAAGTTGGTATCTTTGTGTCCTACGCCTTTGCCCCTCTGTCTCTCATAGCACCCCTCAATGCAGTGTCTGTCATAGGTAAGCAATCTACCTTTTCAGTTTTGTGTAGTGTTTGGTTAGGCCTATGTATGTTCTGAATGGCCTGTTCATTGTTTTAGTGGCTTCACTTTTCTTAAAAATTTTTTTTTTAATGCCAATGTCTTAATTTTAGCTTAATTTTAGCCCATTGGGTTTTCAGTGGAGAATAATGAGGCTTTTTTTTTTTTTCCCTTTCACAGCAAGTTCGATTTTGGGCTTTATCTTCCTTCGGGAGAAGTGGAAACCCAAGGAATTTCTAAGTAAGTTTGGCGCCCCTGGTGGTGGCAGTGGCCACCGCAAACCATTTGTTTACTGTCCCATGACTGTTTTTCGAGTCATATCATAGGCTAATCCTGAGAAGCAAACACCCACTCTGCTTGGATCGCAGCAGCTAGTGCCATGATATAATCGGGTACATGTGTCAGATGGTAGATTAAAGAAGGTGCTGTCAGTGAGCTTTCTAATGTCTCAAATGATTTTGCCGTGCATACTTAAATGTGGTTTAAAGACATAAAACTCCACACGTTTCGGTTATAGCAGCCTCTTCACGAAAGCTCGCTGAGTCGTTTCAGAGTGACTTAACGTAAACCTCTTATTGTTAATAAAACTGGCTTTTGTGTGTGTGTGTGCCATAGAGCGCTACATCTCCACTTTTATTGGCTGTGCCTTGACCATCTGTGGAACCTACCTGTTTGTCACATTCGGGCCCAACTCGCACGAGAAGCTGAACTCAGAAAATCTAGTTAAGCAAGTCATAGGTTGGCCTTTTCTTTTGTACATGGTAAGGCATTAATTTTTTCTTATTGCTATAGCACTGTAAACATTACACAGGAGAGCTTCATACGTGCAAATATAAGGTTAACCCGGCTTCACCATGTGTTTATTTCCCTTTTGCAGCTCCTGGAAACGATAGCTTTCTGTGTGTTGCTGTACTTTTATAAGCAACGGAATGCCAACTACCTTGTTGTGATTGTTTTGTTAATAGCGCTGCTTGGTAAGTTTAGCAGTAATTAATATTGCATTTTTGCAAGTTATTTCGATAAATGGCTTTCTTCCTTGGGTTCGATATTTAGATGGTTCAATGGAAGCCGGAGAGTCATTTTGGGTAAAAATATGCGAGTGATCAGGGAGTACCAAAGGAATAATCCTATACTCAAAATTAGTTGTGAAATTAATTTTCTTCCTTTTGAGAGGTGAATTGGCCCGAAGAGCCAACCACTTTGACGGAATATAATGTGTTCAAGTCCACTCTTTTGTCAGGGCAGTCGGGTAATCAGCCAAAATCAAGTTACTGATTGGTGCCCGCAGTGCTTACTGTTGTTACTGTTGAGCTGTGGCGTGTGCTGATGGAGATGCCCTCTGTCCTGCTAGGCTCTGTGACGGTCATCACCGTGAAGGCTGTGTCAGGAATGATTGTGCTCAGCGTCCAGGGGAACCTTCAGCTCACGTACCCCATCTTCTACGTCATGTTTGTGTGCATGGTGGCCACCGTGGTCTTCCAGGCAACGTGAGTGTGTCGCGGTTCTGCAGGGCCTGGGGTTTCTGCTGTTCTGTCATTTCCACTCCTGTTCATGGCTCTCATATCGCAGAACATAAAGCCTCACTTGGTCATTGACCAATTGGATTGCTTACTTTTACCCACGCAGTCAATAGAATGGGTTTGCTTTTCAGCCCTGTTGGGGGTGGGGGTGTATTGTGCTGTGAACACAACCAGACAAAGTTTTGGTATCTTGACATGGTCCTCCTTAACTCATTTGGTCAATTGCAACAAACTGAAGGTGGTGTACTAACTAAGGATAGCTGGTATGCAGATCTTTAATAAAGTCATATGTAACAGCTTCTGAATTTAGTCACTAGCTCTGTACTAAAAGTGTAACCAGTTGCAACAAACCTAAAGTAACGGATGCCCTGCTGTAGTGGAGACTAAAGTACAAGATTTAGTCATGTAAAATGTGTGTCTGCAGTTAAAACTGGGTGGAAAAAAATGCTGTTTGCTTCTTAAAGACATTAACTAAGATTCAAAGGGATCGTTTATCACGGTTCTGGGGAAAATTGGAACTTGTCTTTCCTGTGCTCGTGGCAGGGAGCTGGGGGCTCACCCAGTCTGTTGCATCCCCGATGCTGCTGCTTAAGCGACTTGGAGTCAGAAAACTGTTTTATTTACAGCCTCATGCAGTACAGCGTTGTGGTTACCCAGAGGCTCCCCTGTATACTCATAGCTTTGTATATATGTCAGTTCACATACATTGTTGATGGTACCTTGCAGTATTGTGAGAAACTATTAGCTTATCGGAAGGAATAATTGGAATGTTTTTGTTCAGGCACCTTCAGTCACATTTTTTTGGTAAAACAGCCGTGGAGGCGCCCAACCAGCTAATGCACGGCTCTGTGCTAACTGAGTTTGTTGCAGTTGACCCTTTGTGTACAGACCTTTTTTAGAAAGGCACCATACAAGGTAACAAACGGAGCAGTTTTGCCTGTTAACTCTTTTTGGGTGGGGAATAAGAGTAAAATCAAGAAGAATTATGTGTTTACATGGTATTGTTTCGTTAGCTAATACAGTTCTAAGTGTAATGACTGTCACAGTTCTAAATGTTATAGCTGTTGCATCAGAAACCCTGCAAAGAAACAAAAAGAGAAAAAAAGTCTGCGTTTCCCTTTTGGGCAGAAGACTCCTCACGACCTTTTTTTTCTTTCTTTCGTGCCCCCGGCCAGGTTTCTGTCCCAGGCCTCCCATATTTACGACTCCTCTCTGATCGCCAGTGTCAACTACATATTGTCCACGTGCTTTGCCATCGTTGCGGGTGAGTGCTGGCTTTTCGCTGCCCACACAGTCCCGTCTTCCGTCAGCTGACAGGCCTGAGCTCACTGTCTGCCCCCTGCTGTGTTAGGAGCCGTGTTTTATCTGGAGTTTAACCACGAAAGCGTCCTTCACATCTGCCTGTTCCTCCTGGGGTGAGTTATCTCCGCCACGCGCGGGGCTTGTGTTAATGTTCTTAATCGATCGGCACTGCCTGTACCGCGCCGTGGCATAAAGAAACTGACGTTTTGCACCTTAACGTTGGTCAAAATGTCTGAGAATTTGACCTTTTAATGTTGTGTCCCCTTTTAGATATCAAATATTTCTTTGTTTTCTCTTTGATGTTAATATTTGCTTGATTACAAATCTGGAGTAGATTGTATTTTCCGTTCGACAGACTGCCATGCACGGTCTGATGTGATGTAAGTTTGACATAAGTGTTCCGTTCAGCTTAGATTTACTTGTGACACGCAAAGACTGGTAATGCGGCGCGTGTCTAGACGTGCTGTATCTGGATTTTTATTGATGTTTTGCCTCTGTAGCTGTGCCGTTTGCTTCCTGGGCGTTTTCTTGATCACCAAGAACAAGAAGAAGACGAAAGCTTTCGAGCCCTATGTGACCATGGATATGATGCAAGGTCCCTTTTTGCCTTCGCTAAGATTACCTCGTGGGCCTGTGTGCATGCCTGCATGACATTGAATCTGTCTGATCCACGTGTCTCTCTGCGCAGGGATTCCTACCATTCATGACAAAGCGCAGACCGTCCAGCCGGACTATAACGGGTCCTTCTCCTATGGTGCTCTGGTGAACAACGACGGGGTGGTTCCGAGGACCGTGCCAGTGGTGCAGGAACGTCTGGCGGTCGCCTCTAACGCTGGCCCCAACAGGTCAGCTGACCTCAAGAGAGACTGAGAGGGCTCTTTTTCCAGTGCCACCCATGCCCCGTGGGAACAGGGGGAAAAAAAAAAGGGTTTGAAAGACTGATGTGAAATTGAGACCCGTGTGGAGGAGCCTAACGTTGAAGAAGACGAGGAAGAGGAAACCCCCTTTCTATACCTTTCATTTCCGGCCACTGGGGGATGTCAAACAAAACGGCTTCTTTTACCGTTTCCTGTGCAGGCGATTCGAAGCAGGTTATCAAAATAACTGATTATCGTGATTCCCTTCCCAAATCCCCCATCGGCAAAGCATATAATGGATAATATAATCATAAGTAAGAAAAGTTCGTCATGGGTGCACCGAGATGAGGCTTTTTAACCCAGCACAATGTGTATTACTGCCTCATCTGGCTGTAGCCTAAGCTTCCATTCCCACAATGACTGCTTTAGAGCTCCGCGAGTTTAGCTGTTTAGCTGGAGTGTTAATCAAGCGCGCCCCGTGAAGTGCACTTTCTGTCAGCCTTGGTTTTGATGTAAAACATCATCCGTTTTTTGGGAGCCGTCTGTAATTAGCCGCGTGTAACCTCTGTGTGTCTTGCTGCTGTGTCTGTTTTAGTAGGCCCCTGCTCTGGTGATTAAAAAAGAAACTTGAACGGCCTTCTTTAACACGCGTTACTGATCGGTAGGAGTATTCTTAGGCAACTTTTCAAAGTGTTAGCAGTGTATGTTTCAGTTATGTGTGAAATAAAACCAGAGTGAAACTTGAGAAACCATTTAGTCTCAAGGATTTGGAGTTTTTTCTCTTGTCAAGTCATTGTCCTCATAGTTTTATAGCTTTAAAAAAAAAAACTAACAAGAAAAAACTGAGAAATGCAAGAACCAAAAAAAAGTCAGTGATTTAGTTTATTTTTATTTTTGAGTTTACATCACATAGGATTTTTTACAGTTCGGTGGTAACCTAGGACAGATCTGCTAAAACCTTGATTGGGAAAAATGACTTCCTCGTATAGGGGTACAAACTAGGCTAGAATTCATTTGAATAATATTTGGTTATGATTATTTTGTTTTGGCAAATGTGGTGCTGCGTTTAAACCCTTCCTCTTGTCAACAGAATCCGAGTACATACCACTTTTCTAAAAATATTTTTTATCTGCTGAAAAATGAACTAGATGCAAACGCATCCGTTGAACAGGCAATCCAATGTCTTTGGAAAGTTCCAAAGTCCCCCCCGTCTGTCCTCTTCATTCTTTTTATCGCATCATGTTTCTTTCCTCGTGGTTCAGCGCGGACGAGACCGGGAAACGGAGGCTTCTACGGGTCTCCGACACTGTCAGGGTCTGAAAAGTAACAGGAGAAGGTGGCAGTCATTTCAGTCACTTCTATACATCAAATCTACCACGCCTTTCCCCAGGGAACGTCGATGAAACGGACTTCAAAGACGATGACTTGCTCTGGTCGTCGTCTTCCATTTTAATCTGACTCCACGGAGCAGCGTGTGAGCTGCCTCCAAGCCCTGCTTCCAGAGCTGTGGGAAGCTGACCCCCCTCCCCCCGTTTGACACTCACTTGCGTTGTCTGGTACACCCGGGGGGTTGTCTCGCTCCTGCTTTGAGCGGGCCTCCTCTGCAGAGGGAGGAGAACCCCAACGTAAGTGTCGGTGCTGAAAGGCTCTAGCGCATGGCCTTGGGCCCGAGAGCCGTGGGTTTGAGCCCTCGCCGGTGGACGATGCTGCTGTTAGTCTAGTCTTTAACCGCTTTACCTCAGGTAGTAAATTCATGCCTATATGAAAAAGGTTCCCGACTCCTAATGGTATCAACTGAGAAATTGCGAGCATTAGAATATTGCAGTGATGAAGAAATGCAAACTGGGTGAAGGTGGGTTTTTTTTTAACAGCTTAGTTTCTTGTTTGCTGATTTGATCCCGTGAGCGTCGCACAAAAGCAGCCGTCTGTGTGTGTGAAATGACGGCTAGCTTTACTTCAGACTCACGCTGTATTCTCTTCACTTCCAGCTCATCGTGGGCCTCAGGCTCAACTTTTTCTTTGTCTGTGGTGAAAACAATATCACACATAAGAACAGTCACCCGGGTTTATATTTCATTTATTATTTTGCGACAGGTGACGTTTATCTCTTTTAGACGTTTATTGTGGCTTGTTAATGAGGGTAGGTTTGTTCATTTGAAGGCACAGGTAAGTGTCAATAGGGTGCCGTCCTATTTCATATCTTTGGTAATTGGATGATGTTTTTAAAGGCGCGTTTGCCGTTTATGTAGAGAAGCTACTTCTCTGGATGAGAAGCAGACAGGGGGTGGCTCTCGCCAATGCACTTAAAAGGTTGTGAGCGTTCCATTGCCATTGCTGTTTTCTACACAGTTGTGCTTTGTAGCGGGGCACGTATCGGTATGCCAGCGCTGTTTCTATTTCGTTTGGGAGAAGCGGTTCAGGCTTGTTCAGGCCCTGGCATTTAGTGGACTGGTGGCATTTTGTAGTCAAGGTACTGTGGTTGGAAAATTGTTTGCGTTGATGCCCTGACCTTTTTTAAAGGACATCACATTACAACAATGATGGAAAGAAGGACGGAATGCTGCTCTGGTCTTGACAAAGACAAGCTCCAAACCCAAAATGCATCAAGGCTAAATACTTGGTCTAGCCAAATTCTTCCCCCTGATGCTTACAACCAACTAGTACCGGTTAAATCGGTAATGTGCTGAACTGTAACTAAGTGTTTTGAGTAACTCTGTGAGCTGTATGTCAATGTGATGTGGTAAGTGTCCGAGGAGACGGAGTAAGTATAAAGGGCATGAAAATCTTTACCTGTGATGCTGGTTAGGTCTTGAACTGCTTCAGTTGGGAATGGTGTCTTGTTTCTCTCTGTAATGGTAAACAAAGCAACAATCACATCGATGTTCTGGTTCCTGAGATGCCGTTTTAGGATGTTCCAAACTCCTGAAGCTTTTAAAGTGTCAGCTTACATTGCCATATGTTCTTATGTCCGTGTCACTAAAACAACAGTAGATGTCAGCGGATTTGGACACTTGAGAGCATCTCTGAGCCTCCCATCAGTGTGGGAAAATCCCTGTAGCTCTGTCTGTCCATAGTGGAGCTTAGACTCACAAACGCAAGCAAGCTGCCGTCACAGCAGGTAATTTGTGTAATATCTAATGGAGTCACGTAAAGGAGTCATAATCGGCGGTGTGGATTTATTTTTCTAACAGCCATTGTCCATTTGCGTACCTGGCTATATATTACTCCAGATCGGCAGGAGGAACGCGGAACAAGGATGGAATGCCAGTCACACCACTCTATCCTAGTGGAGCCTTGGAAACTAGTTACATATTACCCGCGGTTTCCAGCCATTTGGGCACAGGCTTCCTTTTGATAAATATTGTTGGTTTCACATAGGGGAAATGGAAAATAAATGTTTCTGTTGTTTTTCAAAACCTAATTGTATTCTGTTGTGAGTAATCAAATAAATGTTCATTAGTCTTAGAAAATCGTAATATGTTCACCAGGGTTCTGTTACATGTAATCTAGAAAATTTAGAACACAACAAGTAGGTTTATCACAATGGTTTACAAGCGTGCGGGACATGTGTGTGCTGTAGGAGGTAAAATTTGGAAACAACAATAGAAACTGAACCATTGATCCATACATACATTACATCCACCCAAACCCATGCTCTCTTAGTTTTATATGTCTACTATCTACTCTTGCCAAGTACTAACTACGTGATAAACTTTATTAAAAATGATAGAAACACATAATACTGAGATTACTAACCTTTGCCATCGCTGGGTGCATCTGTCGGGACATTCTGTGCTTTGATCCCAGTGCTCGTAGTACAGCCCATAGTTAAAAACACCTGAGGAGTAGTTTGGTCTCTGATCTTCTTCTTCTTCTTGGTCCCTATTGTGTGAAGCAGCCGCTTGGCTTCAGTTATAACAGTAATAACAGTACATTGTATTCGCACCGAGCTTTCGTCCTGTTTTCCGATAATCGGACTGAGCCCGGTAACGGTGTGCGCGTTCCCACTCGGGCCCCCTGCTGCCCAGTTTCGCCACTAAAAAAAGTTAATGGCCAAACCGAGTTAATGGCCAAACCGCTGCCATGCATTACTCCCCCACCACAGACAGGATTAATCACAAAGTAGCCTGGCCTCACACAGCCTGTGCTGATGTCCTGGTCATAGCATCGACAGAGGCTCATCCTCTTGTCGTGAAGACTTTCTCATCTGGACAAGCCCATTGTGACATACACTATAAGTGGCTGGGCAAATAATGGAGACACTAATTTCTATGCATGTTACATTGCAAAAAATATAACTATGTCAGTAATAGTCTGCAAGGTACTTACATTAAATTTATAATGAAATGGGCAATGCTGGACAGAGTGGGGTGTAGGTTATCTAAGGGATTGGGGCTGTCAAGGGTCTCCTTGGGTCACCCGTCTCCTAATTAATATATAATATTAAATAAACTGCGTAGGGTGTTGGTTTTTCTTGTTATTATAGACTTTTTTTCATAGAAGTAAGGGAGACCCGCTTACTTCCATCATTTCAAAGGCTAGACACAATTGATTTAAAGATTGCATTCCCCAGAGACTGATTTGTTTACGTATTATCTATAACATATAACACTATAAAAATGTAAGCTTTTTTTCCATCCTTGCAAATTAATAAGATGCAGAAATCCGCGTGCGCAACAGGTCGCTGTAGCCACAACGTGGCTGAAATAAAGCGTGAAGAGAACGATAAAAACCGTTTTTGCTTGTCATTTTACTTAACAAACGCCAGATGGCATGTAACATAATACATCGCCATGATTAGATTCTGACACATACAATATTTTCAGTTTATATGTGTTTGTGTTTACCAAGCGCTCGCCACCAATCTTGAAATTCGGCATCATCCCCCTGACTCAACTCTCATTGGCGGAGAAGCCAAAAATTCGGATTGTCATTGGACACAACATGCTGAATACTGTTCTCTAGTAGGCAGCACCTGCCTATCATATCGATAGATCTGTGAAGGGTGATAGTCAGAATTAAGTTAATGTCGGCGGAATATATTCTTGTTCTCTGAGGTAAAGAAACTGCAAAAGGTTTTTTTTTTTAATTGCCCGTACTGCTTTGGTTTATGTTACAATAGTGTAAGGAAACTCGGAAGCATTTGTTGGATCAGTGATAGTGGTGAGTGATTTCTAATTTAGCGAGCTTGCTACCAAGTTGACGTGCCCTTTCTTCTTATTGTTTGATTAACTTTCAGTGAACAAAAATCAACATTGTAAATCAAATACATTTCTCCCACTGGTTGCTTATCCGATTCACGCCATTGTCATTTTGAAGCATTGACACTTCGCTGTCATTTTGACATTGAGTACACTCAACGTGACAGAGATCAGCTTGCCTAGCTAAGCTAGTTTTATCTCGCCGCTCTCTACGAGGCTGATGTAATTACTCTGTTGCGCGTTTATTTTTGTGCGAAGAGCACTGAAAATTTGTTTCTTTGCCATGCCGTTTTTTTTCTTTACATTTACTTTACCTCTGTAATTTGTTAATTTGAACGAAACATTTCACAGCGGTAGTTCTGCTCTGCGTTAACGAGCTGTTATTAAAAATAGTTTTTTTGTTCCTCTTGTTGTAATGAATCCATTAGACTAATATCTAAGTATAAGTAACGTTAGTGTGTCATTTCAAAATAAATTTGCTATACACGCTGTCCAACTGTTCAGAGGCTGCTTCACCTCTTCAGTGGACTTGATTATTTTAATACATTTTCGTAAGAAAATTAATCAGAAATGAATCTCCAAACACAACAAGGGTTACTTTAAATCACTTTCGCCCATGTATATGTGGATAGTTAAATGCAATGAACAAAAAACGGGTTCTACGTATTCTCCGCCAGGGGACACTGAAAGGCAATACACTGTCACTTTTCTCGATCGCTGGCTTTTTTTTTACCGCAAGATGTGGAAATGATGGCAGTAGATATCGTTGTAAATAAATGGTGATTGTGATGTGCTGGTATTTATTTTAAAAATAAAATTATTTCAGAATGGTTTCACTCCAGTTCAAATAATTAAATAAAATCTGAAACAAAAAAAAAAAAAGAAAAAGTAAGTTGGCTTAACATATTTCTCTCTGGGATTTCCATGTTTGTGTCTTTCTTGTCACTGAGAACAGATCTTAGGTGCCGTTTTTTCACGGAGACTTCCCTATCCCTCATCCCTCCTCCCTCCCTTATCCATCATCCCTCCTCCCTCCCTATCCCTCATCCCTCCTCCCTCCCTATCCCTCATCCCTCCTCCCTCCTTATCCCTCATCCCTCCTCCCTCCCTATCCCTCCTGCCCCCTATCCCTCATCCCTCCTCCCTCCTTATCCCTCATCCCTCCTGCCCCCTATCCCTCATCCCTCCTGCCCCCTATCCCTCATCCCTCCTGCCTCTTCCCCTCCCCTTGCCATGCTGCGTGGCGGAGCGGAGTCGTGGAGCAACGGCTCAGAGGCCTACAGCAGTGACCCCGAGGAAGAAGAGGATGAGGAGATGGTGTTTGGTGAGAAGGACACCGAGGCGGAGGAGATGATGGACCTGAGTGACTTGCCCACGTCCCTGTTCGCCTGCAGCGTTCACGAGGCTGTGTTTGAGGAGGACTGTCACCGGGTAAGACTGGCCTCCTGGTCCCATCACACTTTCAACATTACGTTTAGCAATAAATTATGTGGAAAATCACAGGTCGGATTAAATCAAAGCTGTCACTTGTATTAGGGCTCGTGTGTTAAGAAAATCCGCCTGCTTGACTTGTAATTAAGTCGTTTTTTTACAAACATGCGAAAGGGCTTAATTTCCCCACTGTGTTATATTTGGTTAATTTAAAAAGGACAGCTCTAAATTAAACTAAAGTTTAAGTCACTTTTTCAAAAATGTGCTTCAGCTTCGTCAGGCTTCTTCTGCCTAACTTGAACGGAAAACTTCCTGATAAATGGTGGGTGGCACTTGGTGACAATGACAATTGGTTCCCTGATTGACAAACATTCCAGTCCATGCGAATACTTAACCACCCCCTTGCCACCATCAAATACTGCAGTTAAATACTATATATTTGTTTTTTCACCTTCCTTGGTGTCCCAAAATGAGCCACAAACTACCGTTGTGGGACAAACGTGCTCTTTCTGATCCACCGAAAGGAATTTGGTGAAGGAACAGACTAATAGGTCCTGTCCCGTCCCAGAATTTCTAACATATCCTGGTGCTGATGTGGGTGCACATGTCGTTCTATGTGCAGGGCTCAGGTGATCTGCCTTCATCTTTTTAGTGCAAGGCATTATTTTTCCAATTAACCATACAGCACTACACACACACACACACACACACACACGCATACTTCCTGAAGACAGACGTTTAGCAGGCTCTGAATCTTCCTCACCCCACCAATGTCCCCGGAATGAGGAGCTGACACCTGCCGCCCGTCCGACTGCGCCGTTGGGACGGTCCCTCGCTGGGATCTGGCCTGAGTCATTCCCCGGCCTACAGTTTGTGCTATCAAATCCTGTTCCCCGCTGGTCCCCCTTCCTCCACACTGGCACGCCCTGCATGGGCGCTAAAGTCCACGGGCTCTCCTCACGCCCCAGGGCAGGGATACAGCCAATCCTGCGAGTGCATCTCTGTCACGACTTTATCTGTCTCTCCGGAGTGAAAACCCTCGGCCCGTTGAGGGAAACAAAAAGAAAAGTAGGTTTAATTTTCTGCACCTCTAATCCAATTAATCCCTCCATCCGGCTGGCAAGTCGTGCGGGCCCCTCTCTCTCTTTGAAGAAAAACGGGAAAACGGCGCTAAAATTAGCGCTTCAGAATCCTTCAAACGAATCGCTTACGCTTGATGAATTTGGCTTTGTTGCACCTCTTCTGGGTTGTGCCGCTCCAGAAATAAGCACAGCCTTTTGCTTTGATTGAAAGATAAAACGTGTCCACCATTTTGGTTTGTCTCTCTCTCTCTCTCTCTCTCGCTCTCTCTCTCTCTCTCTCTCTCTCTCTCTCTCTCTCTCTCTCTCTCTCTGTGTGTTTTGGTTGAACTCCCTCAATC
>JAOVYW010004972.1:0-12652 GCA_025775045.1 Hiodon tergisus | reverse complement strand
GAGCATCAAAAATTTCCATAAATGCGGTGTCACTGGAGCTAACTTTATTTTCGTGTATCACCCAAAATTGCACGTAGAGAAATCTGATTTTTTTGGCTAGTTATCTACTCTTATTCGTTGGTAAGCCCCGGAAACAAAAATTTGTTTCCCCAACGGCTTAGTTTTGTTGTGAGACATCTATTTTTATGACGCGGAAATCGGCACTATAATACCAAAATTAGAGCGGCTCGGCGTCAAGGGGTTTTAAAGGGGCTGCATGGTACTCAACCCCTCAATCTAGTCTTCGGGTATTGGCAGGTAGAGGTGGACTGGCAGGATCAGAAGAAGACAGCGTTAACCACCCCAGTTAGTCCTTTTCAGTTCAATTGCATGCCCTTTGGGTTATGCAATGCCCCTACAACCTTATGCAGCGTTGCTTGGGACTTCCTGCTAATTTACCTGGATCTTGTTTTCTTCTTGTTTTGACAGTCATCTAGAAAACCTGCGGCAGGTATTTGAAAAGTTTCACAGCATAGCTTCAGATGGACAAAGAGGACCTGCTGAGGAAATTGTCCTGGCTATGGAGCTCTAGGCTGGGACTCTGGATCCTTTGTACTGGAGAAATCACCAGCAAGTGGACCAGTGAGATGAGCCACATTTATTCAATGAAGC
The DNA here is from genome assembly GCA_025775045.1 of Hiodon tergisus. Taxonomy (NCBI): domain Eukaryota; kingdom Metazoa; phylum Chordata; class Actinopteri; order Hiodontiformes; family Hiodontidae; genus Hiodon; species Hiodon tergisus. The sequence continues at coordinate 12,001 of JAOVYW010004972.1, read as the reverse complement.
CCCAAGAGCTGCCCATAAGTGCGTTGTTCTCTTTCTTCTTGGAGTCATAGGTAGCTACATGACTGGGAGAAGTTAGCAGTTTGTGGCAAGAACACATTAACAAACTAAGTTACTAGCTTTAATCCAAGCTTATAATGATACCATCCATGGTAGTACTGGTCTAACCCCTTATTATGTCCTTTTTGGCCAGCACGTACACCTGGTCCTTGGATTAAGGGATCCTAGAGGATTGGGTGAAGACTCCTGATAGAGGTGTATTCTCAAGTGTGGAGCCACACCAGACAAAGACAAGCTTGGGATCAGGACAGGTACAATTATAAGTCCTGCGCAGTACCGCTGCTGCCGGGGGAGAGACAGAGACTTCAGACAGAGATTTTCAGACAGAGAGCTAAGTGTATACTGGCCCCTCATTGGATCCTTTTCCCTTTGTGGTGGTCTTTAAGCTACCCCCAGGATTCGACCTGAGGGGAAGGATGGACTCCTGAGGACCGTTTTTCCGAAAAATTTATCACTCGGATCTATACTAGAGGTCGACCTATATATCGTTTTTGTCGATTAATAGGCACCGATAACGATTTCCGGAACTATTGATTATCGGCAAAAATCCACACTGATAGTTTTTCCCTGTTGCGTCCCGTTGTGTCTGGTGCTGAATGCAACGGAACACTGCACAGAGCTAAACAATGCAGACTTAAAACACCAACAGCTTAAAGGTATGTATACAGGACACGCTGTCATATCATCATAAAGTAATTAATTTCTTGAGAAGATGCTGCATTAATAGAGAACAGCAGTATGTTCGCGGACAATCTGAAGGACGTTAACTTTAAAGCTATCCTCAAGCGGTTGGAACAATGTGTCAAAAAACATGCAAATCCTACCCAAATATTTAAATGTCAGGAACGTTACAATTTATTACAATCTGTTTGCATTCATTTATATCCAGTCACGTTTACGCTTTAGCCAGCTAAGTTGTATATTTAAAGGTAGTGAGTGATTTGAGGAAAATATCTTCATGCAGTCATGAGAAACGTATAAACAAACACATCTAATTTTAATTCATTTTTTAGTAATACGTATTTTTGTGATTTTGATTAGATAATTATCAAGTGATCGGTGTGTGTGTGTGTGTGTGTGACGAGTTTCTCACAGATAATTTAAACGAGAATACAGTGCAAAATACAAACAAAAAACATCACTGAATCTTATAGAAGCTTATAGAAAAAAAGAATAAGACATTGCAATCAATAAATTAGTTTGCCCTAGTTTCACAGAATCAAAGACCCGATCACCAGAAGTGAAGCTATCTTTGTCTTTGTTTCAGGGTAATAAAGAACATTCTTAACTTTGAATATTAAAATAGAACTGCCAGAACTAGAAAATGGATCACGTTATACTTTCGATCCATTGTAGTTCTTTAACAGGACCTGTCCTATTTCACCCAAGTTCAAATTTTGTAGCGTCTTTTAAAGTGTATTTTCATTCATTTCTGATGTATCTATTTTTATTAATGTTATTTGGAGTGTTACTCTTTGGTTCAGTTTGGATGTATATGTTTTATATACGTTTAATATTTATTAATATAGTTCATATATTAATATTTATTTAATTTTAAAAATTACAAAACATTTTTATGGTCCAGTCAGTACTATTTATTTTTGTAATAAAGTTCAGCATTATTTTACTTTAAGTGTTGTTTTTACTTTCAGTAGCAATTTTAAAGGCTATCGGCCAATTAATCCGTTATCGGCTTAGTTACCCAACTTAATTATCGGTATCGGCAAAATCCTACATCGGTCGACCTCTAGTCTATATGCAACAGTATTGGAATCCCCCTGAACGCTATGGACATTAGAAGGTAGTCTGGACGACTACTGTTAAAGTGGGGGAGAGTTAATGTTGTAGGTTGAAAGGCAGAACTCTGTTGGAGACTGAATTTTGACTATGAGGCAGGAGGGATTGTATTGATGTGATTTGTTTCAGGTGCTTTCCGGACTCCCACAGAGATGACGAGCAGCCCGTGACTCTGGATGTGAGCCAGTGCAGACAAAGAAAGCTGTTCAGCCTGGGAGCCCTGGCCCGAAGTTTGTACCATTAGCGCTATAGGGCGATACGAAACAGGAAGTTATGCTACTACTATCAGGCAACGAGACACTGATTTCATAATTTTCAACTTGTTGGCTTCTTTGTATGCAGGCAACCAAGTACCATTTTTCTTTAAGCAAACAGAGTGGCGATGGGGTCCATCACAGGTGGCAGATGACTCCAACAGATGCAGCGCTGGACCAGGACCGGACTTTGAGGCCAGTACAGCAGGAATTACAGACAGAGATTTTTTGTAAACCCACAATGACTTTCTCTGAAGCATGTGCTGACGCAAAGGCCCTGGCACATGAAGTGGCAGAAACAGAGTTTGATGAGGTGGGGGGTGGCATGAGTGAACTTACATTCATTAAAGACCACCTGAGCTGCAGCGTTCTTTATTAGCCGAGGAGGTCTGATTGATGAAGCTGGCAGGTCAGTCCGAAAAGAATTGCAGTAATCCAGGCCTGATTTCTCCAGTGCCTGGACCAGGAGCTGTGCAGGTTTTTCAGTTAGGAAAGGACAGATCCTCCTGATGTTACCGAGGATGAATCTACAGGATCGAGTCACTGAAGCAACGTGGGGCTGAAAGGCTGGGGATTTCGGTTGGCACTGTCCCCAGTCCTGACACTTCTCCTGTGAGGGCAGGTAGTGTGCGTGCAGGGGCAGGGACTCTGATCCATGCACCACAGTCCACCCCTCCCTTAGAGTCACCTGACCGCCCGGAGGAACGGAGGTCCACAGCGCATAACGGTGAGACAGTCCATTCGTGTTGCCATGTGAGGTCCAGGTCGGTTCACTACCCAGAACAAGAAGGCCTGCAATGAGAAGAACCAGCAGATAACCCAGGCGTTGGTGTCCTTTTCCTAGGCCATCCATTGCAAGAGGGTGTGGTCTGTCACCAGGGTGAAATGCCATCCCAGCAAGTTGTACTTTTCCGGCTCACGAAGACGATGGGGTGTTCCTCCAAGCTGAACTCCTGGGACAGCACCACCCCTAGCCTCTCTCTAGTCTGCACAATGAAGGCCCTCGTGAAGTCCGGGGCATGCAGGACCGGGTCGAAACACAGGGCACGCTTAAACTCCTGGAAGTCCTCCTCCTCTCGCAGTCCCCAGACAACTCGCTCTGGCTGCCCCTTCTGGGCAAGATCTGAAATAGGAGCGGCTATGACAGAGAAGTTGGGTACAAAGCGGCAGTAATACCCAGCCAAATCCTGGAAAGCATGTACCTGCGTTTTGGTGGTAGGGCAGGGCTAGTCCCGCACTGCTGCCACCTTCTCCTGAGGCTTCAACAGGCCTCAGCCAATAGAACATCCCAGGTACTGAACCTTTTTCTGGGCGATGCAGCACTTCGAGCCGGCCTTACCGCAAACCCTGCGAAGTGCCTCCAATACCTGGCGGAGGTGGTCCAGTACTTCCCAGGAGGTGGATTGGACGATGATATCATCCAGGTAGGCAGCTGTGAAGTGCTGGACAGGCCAAAATATGAAGTCCCTCAGGCGCTGGAATGTGGCAGGGGCCCCATGCAACACAAAAGCGAGGACCCGGTACTGGTACCGTTTTCAGTCAGGCCACTGGCGCAAGTGGGACCTGCCAATAGCCTTGAGGTCAAGAGTGGTTATAAAGCAGGACTTACCCAAGCGTTTGATCAGCTCATCCACCCTGGGCATGGGGCAGGCGTCAAATTCCGACATTGCGGTCAGTCACCTGAATTTGCTGCAAAACCTCCAGGTACCATCGGGTTTGGGAACGATTCTGGATTGGGCTTGACCAGGGGCTGCATGCCTCCTCAATGACTCCCAACTCCAGCATTTTCTCCACCTCCTCCACAATTGCCTTTCACCACGCCTCTTCACCACCACTCTGGGAGGAGTGGTGATGTGCTGTTCGGTGACCGTTGTCCAGCCTGGGTCGGTCAAGATGACATCCCGGAACTGTGAAACCAGCTCCTTAGTCTGCTGGACTTGCCAAGGGCTCAGGTCCTTCCCCAACACTACCAGCTTGTCGTCGTCGCCTTAGGCTGACGTGGACAAGAAAAGCGCAGCTGGGGCAGCCGCGAGACCCTCCACCCACTTTTTGAGCAGGTTAACGTGATAGACCTTTCGATGTCACTGTCCACAGGGGAATGGTTTCCAGATACTGGGTGGCGTAGTCCAAAAATCACCAGTAAGTACCTGTGACCACGGGCAGAATGCAGTAGAGGCCCCACCAGGTCCAAGCCGATGAGCGAGAGGGAGTCTCAATGATGGGCAGTGGCATGGGGGGGTGGTGGACTGTAGAGGTACATTGGCACGTGGGGCAGGCCTGACAAAACTGCTCAACATCCCAGTGGAGCCCTGGGCAGTGGAAGCGGTCAGCCACCCTCTCCAGTGTCTTCTTCTGGCCCAAGTGGGCCCCACATATATGGGAGTGGGCCAGGGTAAGTACCTGGAGAACGTAGGGGTGAGGCACCACAAGGAGTTCCTTTTCCTCCCCGCGGCACTGAGTGAGGTAATAGAGCAGCCCATTCTTCACAGCAAAGTACCCCTGAGGCAGAGGTCTCTCCCATTGCTGGATCCCCTCCAGTACCCAGACTTGGCTCCAGGCGTGGCATAGATGGTCGTCCTGAAGCTGCGTAGCGCCAAATCTTCCCTGGGGCAGGACCTGGCCTGGAAAGTCAGATAAGGAAGGGTCAGGGTTAGGCTCACCTTTGGCATCAGCCTCTCCCACGTCGACTCCCCACAGTGAACAGCTCCAGTCCTACTCCCTCCTGGATTGGTGATTTTGGGGCCCGGCAGCAGCGTCGTCCAGGCCGGCAGGTCTGCCTGGGGGTCCAGGTCGCCTGGTACAAGCGCTCAAACCCTGGGCAATCCCGACCAAGGAGCAAGGGCACAGGCAACGGCCGTGGTGACCATCCAAGTGCCCAGCTGGGATCTCACGGGCAGCGTCACTGCCAGGACGTGATGCACGTCGCCATGTAATGAGTGGGAGGTGAGCAGGCCTCCTGGTGGCACCTGGGGGAGCGAGGTGGGGCTGTACCAGGCTGATGGAACTCCTAGAGTCCAAGAGAGAGTCCACCACCTGGACCTGCACAGTCACAGGGCAGTGGAGAGCAGACAGCCGGGCTAGGCTCCCCTCGCTTCATTACCTCTGCGACTCCGGCCCTGGCTGGAACATGAGGAGGCTGCAGGGTTCTTCTTCCTCAGACTCCTTCAGAGAAGGCAGAAATAGGTCAGTAGAGTTGGAGACTCTTTCTCCCTACTGAGCCCTGCGGGTCCCTTTTGTAGGGTGGCAGCCAATTAGGGGAACGGCCAGCAGCTGTTCCTCTTTCCCCAGGGTAAGTAGCTGCCTGATTGAATAATGAGTTCCTCGAAGATGTCGACGCATGAGTGTGGAGGGGTGGTGTTGAAAGGCTGGGGATTCAGTTGGTGCTGTCCCCTGGCCTGGCGCTTCCTCCCGGGAGGGCAGGTGAGACCAATCGGCATTACTGGACTCCGATCCCTGCACCACAATATATATACATTTCACAGGTTATTTTTTCCAAGAACCTAAAATATAAATAGTGAAATAAAAGAAAATAACTGAAATACTTTAAGTACATGTAATTTAAACACTGCGTATCAGAGCAAACTGTGTTTGAGCATCTATCCCATCTATATTCTAACCTCACTAATCTCACTAATCCCCAAGTGGCCCATTGCCTCCACCACACCAGCCAAACCGTGTGCAAGATGTCACCGGCAGCTAATTTATAATTCCAGCCACAGCCCTCTGCCACACTTGCCTTTTAAAGTATGTTTCCTATGAAGATGGCACTAAGTGTTTTGTTTATTTAGTGGCTTAATCTCTGCTGGATTACATGTTGAGAATGCAGAAAGCCGATCTTTCCCTGGGAGCCTTGGCAGCTCAGAGGGTCACAGGAGGAAGAGCGCTGACTATTGACAGAGTAGATCACACTAAATTGAGCATGGCCCCTTCAGTGTCTCGTGTTTTTTAAGAGTTGACCTGTTTAAAACCTTTGATTTACAGAAAGAACCGCATCCTAATTCATAATCTTTTTGGAGATTATGGCACGTGTAAAATAGATCATTAGAAAGAGGTTTTATATATCACTGCCAAATGGAACTCTGAGTCCCTGAGGAATGACAAATAACTGGCAGAGTGCCTTCAAGGGACTGTAGGAAGCGAGTCGGCAGGGTAAGTGCAGAGGAACACTGTTCCTGTAGAACTGCAATCCTACAGATCTTCAAGGTCTCTCAAAATTAGTGGAACTCTGAGTACCTGGAGCACATGGCCATCCTCTGTCATTTAAATTTTTTTAGTAATTTATCCAATTTATCAATTAAGGTTGGGATGGAATAAAAGGCTGAATCATCTCTGGAACTCTTTCCCATGCACAAGACCTTCGCAGAGAATCAATTTTCAAAAAGACATTTTTTTTATATATATATATTTTTAAAATATAGGCAGTTCACCTACTACAGCATTCCAGCTAATGCTCATTAACAAGAACGGCGCATTGCAATTTTGAGCCATTTCAGAGCCATGCCAGAGCTGCGTCTAAGCTACATCAGAGCTACGTCAAAGTCAGTTAAGAGCCATGTCACCATTCAAAACATTGAATTCATACACTGCCTCACGTGTGCTTAAGATTCTTATCATGATCATTTAATTCTCAGCACATTTCATGCTTTACATACAGACAGTCCTCAAAAGCAGTGTTCTGGTGATGATTCTGAAAATAAAAGTGTAGAAGCGCCTTTTCATTGAACATGAAGACAAGGTTTTCTAACAGTTTTAGCTCTGGATCATTAAGTGGCCCAATTGTCATTAAATGTACTGGTTGTGGTTTCTGTACAACAAAATGGATGATAAGAGCTGGGTACTCAGGGGTGCTAACTCCAAGCAATGTTCACCCCTCAGAGACAGTACTGCTTACTTCTGCTTCACTTCTCAAATTATCACCTTGCTAAAGGTCAGAGAGATATCTCATTGTTCATGTATAAAACCTCGACAAGCAACACAGGAACTGCAAAAATCTCAAATCCCCAGCTTAAAAGTCTTAAAATTTTAATTTTTTTTAATTCATTCTATTTTTATTCTGACCCCAGATTAAATGTGACAAAGGAATGGGTTTATGATAAATTTATAAATAAATGTATACACAATAAATTAACACATTTGTTTCTTACCAAAAAACAAACAAACAAAAAACTTTAGGGTAAAATTCAAAAACACAGGATGAACGATAGAAATGGTTTCTTCAACTACGAACTTGCCATAAGATGTAAAGTAAAGGCAGTGGTTCTCACCACATTTATCAATACATTCCGCAGGTTGAGAGCATTGTTATATTTTAATAACTGTGATTCCCTGAAATATAAATATTAACCATCACTAATGGGTTAGTGAATATTTAATATTTATAAATAATATTAATTGAAAATGGCCAACCCTACAGAAAGTCACCCTTGGAAATTATTAGGTAGACATCAATAATGACAGTATAAAATGCAATGACTTTGCCATATTATAATGTGGTCTTCCAAAGCAATAAAATAAATATAAAGTAGTCAAATTTTAATTTATTTATTTAAGTTTTCTGGAACTATGCAAAAAATATCTTCCACATTTCAATGCAATACCTATATGAACAAAAGCAGTCTTTGTATCATGAAACATACCAACAAATAATTACAAACAGACAACATCCAGGACATTTTAAATATTTAAGTATTTAAATAACATCACACACTCACATACTTATTTTTTTATCATGTGTGCATGGGTTACCATAAAAAATGTGTTTTCACCATATGGTCATGTAAGAGGCACAGACAGACAACATACACCTCCCTTTCAGCCAGCTCACTATTTGTTGATAAGAGAAATTAGAACCTACTGTTCCCCTCCCTGGACAACAGACTTAACAATGTACGGTTGTAAACACCCGTTTTCAACAGCCAGTTGAAGCTTTGGATGCAGGACTAGGGTCTGGGTAATCACACAGCCCCTTTTTTTCTTGTTTGAAATAAGAATAGTTTATTATTTATGAAAAATATAAATTGGGGAATAAAGGAATAGGAATTTTATACTTTCCCGTTTATACTATTTATGCTAAGTTTTTTGCCTGTGAAAGTGTGTTCCAATGACAGTGTTATGTCAACATTAGCACATTCACTGCCTACAATTAAGGATTTTGCTATATAGTAGGGACTGTGAAACTATTGGTGAAATTGTACCCCTTAGGACACAAACGTGGTGCTCAAAAAAGTAAAGACAAAAGAGAGGAGGTGGGTGAGAAAAAAAAAGAAAAAAAAGCTGGCTATGAAACATAAATTAGAGGACTTTATCAAAATTAACTGTACATCAGCCCCCTGAAAAAACAGGTAAGAACCATCATAGCAGGTGGGAAATGAAGACCCAACTAACGTTAGCTGCCCATCACCCATCATCACTACTTCCACCTAGCACTTGCAGGTACCTAGCCAGCTAATTCATTGAAGAAAGCCACCAGTCAGATTTTGAGCAGTGTCAAAGTGTCCATGACTCGACAGAACATAGCCTATGTGTTTTTGATCAGATGTATAGGGTGCAGAAGCTCTTGCCGTGTCATGCATGGCTTTATGACATATGTTGATGAGTTGCTGATTTGTCTGTGCTTGGTGTTTCTGCTACTGATTCGAGAGTAGATCTATCAAGTTGGGATGGTCCACACTCTCTTCTGGAGTGGAGTGTATTGTGCTTTCCAGGGTTGCAATTTAAGCTCTGTGCTGACCAGAGCTGAAAGTAGCCTAACAGCATGGCCTATCTTGAGCGTCTCCTTTATATCAAAATTTCAGCAAATTTCTTAAACTTACCCAAAACATTTTTGGGTGCGGTGTGGTGAGGATGAGAGTGGGGCCCATAAATAACGCTTGCAAAAGGGCCTGTCAAGACCAGCTTCTACCACTGATCCAAATTGCCGTTCATCACCAATGTTAATGTCACCGTCATGTTGAGAAAGAAACCAGGAAATAGGAAGTAGTGGATTAAAAAGTAATATATTTTTTTTTAATTGTAATGGAGTAAAAGTATTTAACAAATAAAGTACTTGAGAAAAGTACAAGTACTGTACTTAAGCATGTATACTTAGTTACATATAATACATATAATACATGCAGATAAGCCAATATACTGTATGTACTAACAAACCATTTGTAATCCAACCAATACATATAAGTAATACAGGAAAACCAAACTATGGCAGCAAACCAATAGATATGCCATTACTACAATTATTTTACCAATAAACCAATAAAGGGATTTTCAGTGAAATACATAGAAGTATTGTGGCGCCCCTTCATGCACCCCGACAACACCGCTAGAGGTCACCTGCCTTCACCAGAGGACGCATCAATACCAGGGACAGCACCAACCAAGGTCTCTGGTCTTTCAGCACCACCTCTCCGCACTCAGACTTGGACAGCACCAGGGCCCCCAATCCAATTAGGCAGCCAATTAACCTAGGGAGAGGAACACCTGCCAGCCTTTCCCCTAATTCCCCTACAAGAGGGCCCTGCAGGGCTCAGTAAGGGAGACTCTCGCACCAGATTGATGTGTCTTACTTCCTTACCTCCTACTCTCTTTCAGAATCTGAGGAAGACGACGCCTGCAGCCGACTGAGGGACCCCAGTGCTCCTCCTCTGCCCTGAACCCCCTCACTTTTTTCCTCAAAGAGAACCAGAATCCACTGCTTTTTGTTTGCTTGGCCCAATAAAACGCCTTTTTCATTGCCCCACACACCAGTTGTTGGCCTCATCTGAGCCTCGCCTCGCTAGCTGTCGCTACAGTATATTTTATATCTGTTACAATTACAATTATGTTCATTTTAACATGTTAATATTTGAGTGAATAAATTATTTTAGGTTAGGTTTCAAATTTAAACATATTTTTACTGTGCTAACCTAATAGAGTCAAAATCCTGGATCAAAGTTGTGCTCATGAAACATTAGAAACCTAAAGATGTAGAGATATGCAATTTAGCCCTGGTTCTAAGAGAAGAAACACAAACATGATTGAATTATGTGTCTCTTGCTTTTTTTTGTGTTTGATGCAAGGAAATAACAATTCAGGCTTTGCTTTAGATGAAGTGTGAAATTCAACCATGAAAGTTTCTTTATAATCGCCTTTTCCTCATCAGTAAAGGAAACAATTTGGTGATTGAGATGTGTTGACACTTGGTTGAAAGCAATTTTTTTCATGGTTTGCACACATTGCAGATGCTAAAACCCTGAATTTGAGACTGAGAATTTTTTTTTCAAATGATGAATTTTCCAAGTGGTTTATTCTCAATTGTTCTTATTCAGGCACCTTGTTCATTTTTTTAACCAAAATATTATTCAGTCAGCACATGGTCAAGATTATCCAAAAATGATTGAGATTCGAGCCTATAGAGTATCCTATGCCCTGCTGATACTGAATCATTGGATACATAATTAATTAATCTAGCAGTTTTAGTTTAGAAGTACTAGCGCCCTTTTCTAAACTTGACAATTTGTGTTAGTTGTGGATTATCTTTTGTGTTTGTTTGTGTTCATGTGTGTTCATAACATTTCATAGTGATTTTTTCCTCTGGTCTAGCCCTAACCCAGACACTATGTCTGGGGGTCCAACTCCTCTGGAAAACACCGACCTGAACCTGAACCGGCTTGAGGTGAGGATTATTTCGCTTATGAGTCATATTGTTACTCTTTGTCTGACCAGCTGAGACTAAGGGATTTGAGAGGAAAAAGTCACAATTGTTCTTATTTTTAAATTGAAATGAGGACTGGTTTCAACCAGTACAGATTCCTTGCTCTTCATGTTTGAGTTCATAAATTTAAAAAAAAAAAAAAAAACCGGGAGGCCGTCTTAATCTCTATAATCATAAAACTGGCTGCTCTGTCACCTTGGAAACCTAACAAGAATAGCTGAGTGTGGCTTGCCTAGTCCGGAGATGGCTGTGATAAAAGCATGATGCCTGGCTTTTTCCCCATGTTTCACCTACCTGTTACAAGTCTATGACTAGGATTTCTCACTGCCGGCTAATTCTATGAAGAAATAACAGTTTATTTATCTATGGTATGGATAATCTCATGCCAGAGAGTAGTAGTGATATATACATAGGTCCTTCCTCCTGAGTAAAACACAGTTAGGCAACACAGTTTGTACTGAACTGTGGCATCACAATATGCTGACGGAAATTCCCTAACCAAGCTTTTGTTGCTCAGCACCACAGCCAGCACTCCTTATTGCCTGCATACAGCTGCATTCACTAGTTCCATCCGGCAGCTGCTGAAAATCAGGGCAAACAAAGTGATGCTCCCAGTCTCAGAAGCAGAAGAAGGAAAGAAGTCAAGCACTTTTACACTTCTTCTATCCTGGCCAGACTCCACTGGCCTTGTGTGCACCCCTAGGAAGACACAGTTCCACTGGATGTACCATACATGAAATTAACATTTTGTAAAAAAAAAAAAATATTATTTCTTCAGATAAAGTTAATTTGTTCAAATAATTGGTACAGGAACCTTTACTTTGTGGCAAATAAGACAAAAATAAATAATGTTTTTGAGATACTAAAGTGATGCAATTTCCAAGACATGAAATCCCCAAAATTCTGCTAAATATCGGCCTAAATAAAAATCATCTTTAAGTCACCTTTTTTGAGTTGGGATGTCTTCTTCATCCACTGCCTTCTATACTGAACAAAAAAGTAAACCTGAAAAACAGTCAAAATACAAACACAGTTCTCGAGTGATCTAGCTTTCCAGATGAGAATTCTCAAATAGCATCAATTCAATCAATCAATCAATTTTATTTTTAAACAGCGCTTTTCACATGTTGCCATGTCACAAAGACGCTTTACATACAGAGAAATACAATATGTCCCAGGCCTGACCCCCCAAAAGCATGCCAGTGGC
>JAOVYW010004971.1:0-12652 GCA_025775045.1 Hiodon tergisus | reverse complement strand
TGCACTAAAGTCTGTAATGTAACAAAATAGGTAAAAAGCCAAGGGGGGTGAATACTTTTGCAAGGCACTGTATGTATGTGTATATGTATATATATATATATATATATATGTATATGTATATGTGTGTGTGTATGTATGCGAGCAATTTGTGTGCATCAGTGTATTACAAAATGTATTTCCGTTGTTGTGCAAGAGTTTGCAGGATTCTAGGACTGAGAACTGAGCATTTATAGTGATAGTGTTTTTACTGGACTTGTTCATCCTGTCTGATCTCTTCCAGGTCCCACGGGTGTGAAAGGCATCCCTGGACAACCAGGCAGGTCAGGACAGCCTGGGCAGCCAGGTGCCCTGGGTTTTTTGGGCGAAAAGGGTGAAACTGGTCTCCCTGGGTTTGGAATCCCAGGAATTCCAGGTGCCAAGGTATGAAGAAAGTTACTTTCTGTGCGTCTCATGCCAGGTACAAGAGGATGTTCCAATGTATACATTCTAGAGCTGAAATGAACACATTTATTGACAGTGACATTTTCAAAAGAGAAAATTTTGCTCCCCAGGGTTGCACCAAGTAGTTCTGTTTTGGTAGTTATCACACAGTTGGCAAACAAAGCAATGCCTTATAATTAGTTGAAAAGTATGTGCCAGTGCTGCCATGTTTTAGATACTTTAGCCTTTGCAAATGTAAATGCCTCTTTCACAGTTCCTAGTTACCAAACTGAGAAAATAATATTCCTCCTGTAATATAATTTAATGTTTGAGTGAGATTTTAACTCTGAAACCAAAGTCAGTGACGTTACTGCGTCACTAAATTGCTCCTGCTTTATAATATGGCTTCAGGATCATTGCAGTATTAGAATTAAGTTTTGTAAATCAATCTACATCACTACATCAAAGCAAATATAGTTTTGTTGCTAACAAACGTTTCTACATGTATTTCAGGATGTTGTGCATCCCTAGTAACTGTCAGAATTAATGTAAACATAAGTTTTGAAACCATCTTGTCCAGTTGAGCATAGAAACAGGGTTAAATGAGCTACCTTGTTTTAAGATTTTTCACATGTATGTTCTGAATGACCTTTTTAAGTCCATTTCTATGTTTATTTCTTAAACAAAATTCTATAATCACAATAAGTTTAATGTAGATGTTTCTCAAACCAATCAATTCCTAGAAAATTCATTGAATGGGGAGGTAATAAATTGTATATTTTACGTATGTGGCTATATCCAAATTTAGATCTTTCTGTTCAGTATTTCTTACCTGCTCTTCAATCTCTTAACCAGTTGTCTGAGACAGAGATGTTGTTCTTCTATGCCAATTGGTAAGGAAGTTATCTGCATTTAAGGCTAGTAAGATGGGAGATGCTTAATTTGTTTATCAAGTTCTGACCGAGAAAACCATGTGTGCCTCTGCTTCTCTGTCGTAGCATCTTTTTCACTGGCACATGTTTTGTCTATTTTTTTTCTCATCCTTTGCTGCTGCTCAAATAAACTTCTTCCCTTACTTCTTGGCTGCTCTTTCTAGAACATAGATGGGAGCTAGGCCCCTGCTTGTTTTGCGTCTACGCGTGGTATGATGATGTCTGCTCTTAACAACAAAAATGCACCATCTTGTGTTTATATTTAGTACATATACAGACCAAATACAATCATCAATTGTATATTTGTACGATTGGCTCAACCTGCCCCGTGCGAATTGGAACAATTTCACACAAAGCAACCATTTTGAATTAATTTCCCCCTCATCTATACTGATACACTCCCATGCTAGGTTTAGTACTTTGTGTTGTAGCTCTTCAGTACCCCCAAAGGATTTATAAAACAATCTGCTTTGGTTTAAATGCAAGCATCATGTAAACTATGATAGATTAAATTCTTAATGAAAATCAGTTTTTGGACCTAATTTTCTTAACACTTTTTTTCATTGGATGTTCCCTGGACAGACTTCATTAAAGGATTACTTCTTCCTAAATATTTATTCACATGGTTAATTTTGTTTATGGTTTCCTAGCAACAAGGGATGGCTCAACCAACCCTTTGGCACGACTTACCCCACTCTTCCGTAGTATCTTTAGTTATGTGGTTGTATGGCAGTTAATGTAATTGTGGCCTAGTCTCAAGTCTTTTACATGGTGTAAAAGGGGCAGTAATATAAAGTAAGTGTTACTGTTTTTGCAAAAATGAATCAATTAATAGCAATATGGATTTTAATTGACCTGGTGTACGTTACCAGTTACACGTGACCTTATGGTCGCTTAAAATTGATCTCAATCTCCATTTGTTGTGTATTAGCTTATAGATCATCATTAACTTGTTGCAAACCAGGACAGTGCTCTGAGTGTTTGTGTGAAATTTCCCAGGGTGAACCAGGTCCGCCTGGATTTCCTGGAAGCCCTGGAACCAAAGGTCAGGCAGGAACACCAGGCTTATCCAGCCCTGGTGTCCCAGGAGTAAAGGGTGATCCGGGACCATCTGGACGTCAAGGTGTGTGATCCTCTGCTGTCCATTTTCCTACCTGTCACAGAAGACAATAATTGCCATTGATATGATGGTATGCTCTACTGTTTCAGGTCTGACAGGTGTTCGTGGTCCAACTGGTCTTGAAGGCGCTCTGGGACCTGCTGGCATTGGCGGACTATCGGGTCCACCAGGAGAGCCAGGCTACCCTGGTCCATCAGGACCACATGGTGACATAGGACTATCGGGTCGTGATGGCATCCCTGGGCCAGCTGGGGTTAAAGGAGATCCAGGTATCAGAAATCATTTTAATAACCAGAGACAATGAAAAATGAAAATGTCATGAGAAATAAAACATCACATACATTGGATGTTGATTTGCTGCATTTATTTGAGTTGCTCACTCGAGCTGAGATTTAGCTCTGGTACAGTTATGCTTCTTCAGTCCTGAACAGTGGAGTTCTGCCTGGGGTAGAAAGGGTTCAAGTCACCTCAGACTGTTTTTCGGTAGGGTAGGCATGCTGTCAGAGGGTGGTGTCTATTCTTCATTCAGCACTGAACATCGTAACATCCTTCAAGGTGTTAAATGAGACCAACTGGGATACTAGTTGGTTGGAGTGCTGTAACTCTCCATGGCCTCCCTCTTACTGTAGGACAGCCTGGTTCTGACCTCCCCGGTCCTCCAGGTCTCCCTGGATTACCAGGTAATATACCCACGCCAGTCTCCACCCACAATTATTTTGACTGTATCCGCATTTTCTCTACAATGCCCTAAAGGTGTTTAATAGATGTGTTTCAATGTAAAGCTCAATTTGAAAATGTGTGAAAACATTTTCTCAGTTTTATTGTAAAGATTTTGTATCCTCTTGTTAAACGTTAAAAAGCAGGTTCCCTTCAAAAATCGATGGTCTCTCTTGCAATCAAATGGGTCATAATGCTGGCAGTCTCCGTGATCTGCAATGAACTTGTCTCGTCTTAAGTGTTGTTTTTGCCCTTCAGGTCCGAATGGAGACCTTGGCTTCCCTGGTCTTCCTGGTAGTCCTGGTCCTCCAGGGCAGAAGGGTGAGCAGGGATTCCCCGGCACGTCTGGTTCCCCTGGCAGTAGCGGGTCCTCGGGCCCCCCCGGAGTGTCGCAGATGGGGCCCAAAGGTTACATGGGTCCCTCTGGACCTCCAGGGAGATTCGGTGAGTGTAATAACAGTGGCACAGCTTTTCTGTTTGGTTGTCTTGTTTCCCTGTTAGTTTATGGTTAAACTTTCTAATTTGATGTCCAGTTAGGAACTAGCCAGAGTGGGAAATACCACTTGTCTAAATAGAATGATGTGTTGAATAGAATGACATACACGTAAATCCAACCTGCAAATCAGCAGTTGCAGCCCAGTGAAAGTATGCAACAAAAAAAAAGGTTGGGTTGACATTTCTCGTGTTTGCTGTATGTGTGCAGGTCCTGCAGGTCCTGAAGGAGCCCCTGGCCCCTCTGGCAGCAGTGGGGTAAAGGGGGAGAAAGGGATTCCTGGGCTGCTGGGTCAAACTGGCCTGTCTGGGCAGAAAGGAGAATACGGACCTCCAGGATTTCCGGTAATGGATGTGTTTTATCAAGAGCTCTCTGTGTGAACCAATGCTAAAAGTACTGAACCCCCCACCCATGTTACCAGGGACTCTCTGGCATCCCAGGGGCTGTCGGTCTGAAAGGAGAAGTTGGATTTCCTGGACAGTATGGGTTCCCAGGTAAGTGGTGCAGTGGTGGGTTCACATTTTGTACAAATGGAGCCATAGTCTTTAACACGATGCAACCGCTATTCATGCATGGTCTTTACAGGCAGCCAGTCCATTATGGGGACCAGAGCTTGCTTGCACCTGCTTAGCAATAATTGACTATTTAGGGCTCTCCGATTGCTGAACATTTTAGATTTAAGAGTTTGTTTGTATGAAAGGGAGAGGGAAGAGATGTACAGTAACTTTGTTTTGTGTGCTTGTGTGCGACACAGGGTTAACCGGTCAGCCCGGCATGCCTGGTACACCTGGTCCTCAGGGAGATCCAGGAGACGTTGGAGTGACAGGTTGGTCCTCACCTAAAGGAAGCTTTAGGTTGTGGTATGGAAAAAGGGTGGAAACATGCTAAAATAATTTCCCATGTCATAAAAACCCTTGTCTGCTGAATCCTTTAACTAACCAATTGAACTGTCTCCATGTAACAGCACTTTTTACTGTCGGTAATACCTCTGTATCTGTCATTAAGAGGTTGTTCTAGATCTGATCTTTCAAACTGTTTTACCTTATTTACAGGATGCTTGAAAGACATGTTGTATACCAAGTTATTTGTTTACATTTCTCCCTTACATCCTCCTCTTTAAAAAGGACCTCCAGGTGACCCCAGTGTGATATCAGATGTGCATGTGGTCAAGGGGGAGCAGGGTCCTCCAGGGGCCCCTGGACTCCCAGGGGCCCGTGGAACCTCAGGTCCTCCAGGATCAGCCGGGTTGTCAGGTAATGCACGGCTCTAGGATCACTGTGTTTTAGGGGCACAGTCTGAAATTCACTCAGCACAATCATCAAATTCCAGCCACGGAAAGTCCTCCAGACATCCTTTGTTTAACTTGCTTTTTAGTCGTCTTACTGCAGGCTGAACTAGGCTTCTTATTCATAAGCTACTTATTTGTTATTCAATCTGTCACTTATTTTCTATATCTGATGCAACATAGAAAATTTGGAATATTTCCCATTAGTTTGTATATGTGAACATGGCAATTTTTCCTTTCTGTATGTATGTGTGCTTATAAATTGCAAATATGAGTGAAAGATTGGCACCATAGAGCCTTGTAATTGCTTGTATTCATTCCTGAATAAAAGCAGTCATCAAAACTCAACTTCCTACTTTTCATGGGATTTCTTATTAATCAAATTAGGACATGTTTTAAAAATAAATTTTCACTGTAGACCTTTCTGTAAGTTGTCATTTATTTGTTAATTTCTCAAAACTCCTTATCCAGTTAAGGGTTACAGTGCGCCACAGCCTAAGCCAGCAGGCACCAGAAGTTAGGCAGGGTATACCCTGCATGGGACAAATCCTTAACTGACAACTGGAATAATTTATAAAATTGAACAGAGTGGAAAGTGGTTAGCTTTCCATGTGTGCAAATCAAAAGAATAATCCCTCAATGGTAATTTACATTGCTCTTACTTTTAGTCTTGTTAGATGACTACGTAAAGGGTTTCATGTTTCAGGTCCACCAGGAGAACCAGGAGACCCAGGTTCTGATGGCTCACTTGGATTCGATGGACCATTGGGTCGCAAAGGAGCCAAGGGGCCAGCTGGACAGCCAGGTCAGAACAACAATCAATCACTGTTGAAAAAGTGAGAACACCCCTCACATTTTTGTACATTTTTGATTATATCTTTTCATGTGACAACACTGAAGAAATAACACTGCTACAATGTAAAGTAGTGAGTGTACAGCTTGTATAGCTTAAATTTGCTGTCCCCTCAAAACACAACACGCAGCCATTAATGTCTAAATCGCTGGCAACAAAAGTGAGTACACCCCTAAGTGAAAATGTCCAAATTGTCAATTTTGTGTGGCCACCACCATTTTCTAGCACTGCCTTAACCCTCTTGGGCGTGGAGTTCACCAGAGCTTCACAGGTTGCCACTGGAGTCCTCTTCCACTCCTCCATGACAACATCATGGAGCTGGTGGATGTTGGAGACCTTGCGCTTCTCCACCTTCTGTTTGAGGATGCCCCACAGATGCTCAATAGGGTTTAGGTCTGGAGACATGCTTGGCCAGTCCATCACCTTTACCCTCAGCTTCTTTAGCAAGGCAGTGGTCGTCTTGGAGGTGTGTTTGGGGTCGTTATCTTGTTAGAATGCTGCCCTGCGGCCCAGTCTCCGAAGGAAGGGGATCATGCTCTGCTTCAGTATATGTTGGCATTTATGGTTCCCTCAATGAACTGTAGCTCCCCAGTGCCAGCAAATTTATACTGTTATACAAGCTGTGCACTTACTTTGCTACAATGTGAAGTAGTGTCATTTCTTCAGTGTTGTCACATGAAAAGATATACTCAAATATTTACGAAAATGTGAGGGGTGTACTCACTTTTGTGAGATACTGTACATTCCAAATAATTGTTATTGACCTTTGTATAAAGGATAGTTTAACTGGCCACTGCCCTGCTAGTCAAGTCAGTTTATGTACAATTGTGAGAGCTGTCTCTGTTAATAAGAGAGGATTTTTACACCCCAACATCCCCTTCTCTCCCACTCCCCCAGGCAAGCAAGGATTCCCTGGGCCACCTGGGGAAGGGGGGTTCCATGGTATCCCTGGCCCCCCTGGCTTGTCCTTGGCAGCACACAGCTTCCTCATCACGCGCCACAGCCAGTCGGCGGATGATCCTCAGTGCCCAGGGGGAACAAGTCTAGTGTATAATGGCTACTCTCTCCTGTATGTGCAGGGCAATGAGAGGGCACATGGGCAAGACCTGGGTAAGGGCGGAATTTTGTACGTTTTTACAAATTCTGATACGAAACATTCTTTGGCCCTGCCCCACTCATATCGGCTCTGCTCTCCCCTGTCCAGGGACGGCTGGCAGCTGTCTGCGCAGGTTCAGCACCATGCCCTTCATGTTCTGCGACATCAACGGTGTCTGCAGCTTTGCTTCCCGTAACGACTACTCATACTGGCTGTCCACACCGCAGCCAATCCCCACCAGCATGGCGCCAGTCACTGGGGAGAACGTCAAGCCTTTCATAAGCAGGTGGGGAGGGGGTGTCAGTTTGTGGAGCTAGAGGGATGGGAGTTAGTTAATGAGAAAGTGGGAGGGTGGAAGTATTTGTTGAGTAATACTTTAAATAAAGAAATGCTTTAAACATGCACAAGAGGTGGAGGCAAAGCCAGATGTTATGCCATTCTTTAGTTCTTTTTTCCAGCTTGAAACTAACCTTCACCTCTCCATATAAAAATGTTTAAAAAAACAAGACTAGGAGCCCATCGTGTTTTTCTCTCCCTCTTAATTCCCCCCAGGTGTGCAGTGTGCGAAGCTCCTGCATCAGTCATCGCTGTCCACAGCCAGTCCATCCAGCTGCCTTCCTGCCCACTGAACTGGGAAATACTGTGGATTGGTTACTCCTTCATGATGGTACAGAACCCCTGGTTATCCACAGAAAATCTCCTCCACAAAATTTGCAATGCTGAGGCGACTTTTACAGCACAGTGTGCTTGTTCAATGCACAAAAGACAATTCTATTGGCTACTACCTGCACAACTGTTCTTTGCACACATGCTCATTTGAAGTTTCACCGACAAGTAGCAAATCACTATTGAAATTAACGCGAGAATCCACAAATGAGAGTAGAATAAGGATAAAGTGTCTATCATGGATAAACATGGCTTTTATATGTGCTCTACCCGGAATAAAGCACTGGTTGCAGCTTTGGCTTACTGGCGCTCTAGAGAAGATGAGGCAGGGTGTTTGTTTTGCCTCCATCTCCTCTCACAGCACACCAGTTCTGGGGCAGAGGGAACGGGCCAGGCCCTGGCCTCCTCCGGCTCCTGTCTGGAGGACTTCCGTTCGGCTCCGTTCATTGAGTGCCACGGACGAGGCACCTGCAACTACTACAGCAACTCCTACAGCTTCTGGTTGGCCACCGTGGATGACGACGAAATGTTCAGGTCGGAAAAGTGTGAGAATGAGTGTGTTCAAAGCAATATAAATATGCAGCATTAGAACAAAAACTTAATTTTATATTATGGTTACATTTACAAATTGTAAGGTCGCCAGTCCTCAGGTGGGGCTGGTTGTCAGGTTTCTTTCCAGTTAGCACTGGATTAAAACCTGAAAACACAATTTTTAAACCACAATGATGAGGTAGAGTAAAAACCAGCACTCCACCAGTGCTGGCGTTTGGTGACCCCTGGTCAAAATGGCTTGCTCTTTTGCACCCTGTAGGCAACCTGAGTCTGAGACTTTAAAGGCAGGAAGCCTGAAAACACGAGTGAGCCGCTGTGTGGTATGCATGAAGAGGATGTAGTGGCCATTGCCAGGGATGACCCACAAAAACGTCAAGAACAAATGAGTTGGCACATGGGATGCCACTGGTGAATTGTCCAGTCCAACCCAATAGTGTTGCTGTGCAGAAGAGCGAGACCTTTGTTGCACAAATTCATTTTCAAAAATGAAAAGCTTAACTTTTAATATGTACCCCAATAAGAAATGTAAAAACACAAGCTTTGATATGGGGGGTGTTATAATAATTTTATGTTTCTCTTTCTGTGAGAAGAAGGCTTTATTATTATTCAAATATTTTATTTTTTTATTTTGATGTTGGTATACCGATGTTACTCATGCGACACTTCATCTTCAACACATCAAAGAAGAAAATATGCACTGAATGAGACTGCATTTTGTTCCTCGGTTGATTCTAACACAGCTTTATCTTAAATATCGGCATTTTTTCTGTTTAATTGATGTGTAGTTTGGGAAAAAATATCTTTACAGTGTAAAGCAGAAAATATTGTATTCTTTTAGCAATGTTTTCTCTCACTTTCAGTTTTCGGTGTGCATAAATTGTACGAAGCGAACTTTAAACTAAGCAGTATTTCATGTAAAAAAATATAATTTAAATAATTGATCCATCCATTTTTTTTTTTTTTATACGGGGATGCCGGAGCTGATCCCGACAGGCATAGGGCACAAGGCAGGGATACAGCCTGGGGCACACACACTCGCTCTCACAGGGCAGTTTTGCATGGCCAATGAACCTAACCTGCAAGTCTTTGGGCTGTGGGAGGAAACCGGAGGAAACCCATGTGGACACGGAGAGAACTTGCAAACTCCACTCAGACAGGCACCCTGAGCCGTGACTCGAACCCGGGACCCCTGCCGCTGTAAAATTAGCAAATAAAATTAATGAAAATATTAATTCAATTTTACGTTCGGTTTTAGATACATTCTTTTGGCTTTTTACAGACTTTTGTTGCCGAAAAATCACAAGCGGTGTTTAACTGTCCTCCTCCAGTGTCCATGAATGTCAGAATTATTGTCATGAGTTTCCGTTGGCAGTGCTATTTGTTTGTAATGCACATAAAAACAGCAAATGAGTATACATTTATAAAAGTAAGTTGTTGATGGGTCATATTTAATAGGTTACCAAATACTTTTTTTTTTCATATTTCTTAGAACTTTAAATGCCGGAAAAAATAAAACATGGCTGTTTAATTTTCTCACCTTTTTGTCTTTGGATTTCTTTTATACCATTTGGTATAAAGTTATTTGCATTTTGTTAGACTGTTTGCAGATCATTTAGACACAAGTGTTCATTTAATAATTAACACCAAGGAAATCAGTCATTGATGTAGTCCAATTCTGATTAAAGTTGAGCCAATTGTTTTGTGACATTTGATAACCTTTCTAGTTTACCATACACATTTTTAACATTCATTGAATCATACAAAATGTTGTAGACAGAATTGCTGTTCTTCGGTTCAAAGCTGGGTGACGTGGAGGAGCAGCCACAATTCAGGTCTCTGTCGCCAAAGACAGCTTGTTGCCACGCGGTCACCAAATGGTACAAACCTCTTAGGGGGGTCAGAAAGTGTTGCTATGTTAAATAATTCTACTCTGACCATCACATCACAACATTGCTATAAAAAAAGATTTGAATTATGTTTGTTTTATCAAAACAAACCAGTAGACTTGTAGATGGGCTACAGAAAAATTGGCTCTATGCGTGGTTGTCTGTGTCTGTTAGTTTAGGTCCCTGGCTCACTATAGCCCTGAATTGTATAAGCATTTATGGGAATGAACTAGGCCTAATAGACGACTGGATCTGCAAAACAAGTGTAATTTTACTTTGCACAGGTTTCCACTAGGGGGAGTATCAGATCTGAGCCTGTTACCCATATATTGTGAATAGTGTATTTCAGTAATCCGTGAACAGTAATTGTGTTTTGTGTGTAATAGACAGGGTTGAGTTTTTGATACACAACCCTGTTACAAAAAAATACATAGATACACACATACATAACTATGATCAGTGTGTGGCAGAACAAGCATCATTTAATAATACGTTAATATTAAAAAAGAAAAGTATGTTTTTGGTTTTGATCTCAGAAATGTGCAAACACTCCAAATCATGTAATAAAATCAATTAACACAACAAATTTCTCTTAATACATTAGTATAAATAAAATATAAAAAAATGTAATCACCTTTTACATCAGTGTATGAGTAGATGCACTGTATTTTTCAAAAGCCTCTATAATTACTCATTAATCTTTAATCTCATCAAGTTTTGGCATGATTAGTTGCTGTGGTATCCCAGGTCCTTAAACTGGGCTGTAAACTGGTTGTGGTAGGCCTCCTGGTTGTGGTAGCCCTTTGTTGAAAGTATGCCAAATGAAAGGCTTGAAACCTACCCCAATGCCCCTTCTTGCTACTGTCGGGCTGAGCATGCCCTTGCGTGTGCTACACAAGGCCAGCAGGAATTATGGACATTGGACGCAAAGACTTGACCTCACTCCTACTGTTCCTTCCCTGCTTTCTCTTTCTGAAGGTGCCAAAGTGCCATGTGCCTATAGATAACAGGTGAACAGCACGACTGTTGACTAGATTTATACAGTGCCTACAAAAAGTATTCACCCCCTTGGTGTTTTTATATTTTATTTATTTTAAATATTGACTCATAGTGAACTTCATTTGACTTTTTTGACACTGATCAACAGAAAAAGACAATAATGTTAATGTTCTGGAGTGGCCAAGTCGGAGTCTAACCGAATTGAGAATCTGTGGATGGATTTGAAAAAGGATGTGCACTCATTATCCCCACCTGACAGAGCTTGAGCAGTTTTGCAAAGAAGAATGGGGAAAAATTTGTGTCCAGATGTGCCAAGTTGATATAGAGACCTATTCATAGAGGCTCAAGGCTGTACTTGTTGCCAAAGGTGCATCTACTAAATACTGACTTGAAGGGGGTGAATACTTATGCAACCAATTATTTTGTGTTTAATATTTGTTGGTAGAAATGTATTTTGACTTTTATATGAAAGGGGTTGAGGTCTGGACTCTGACTTGGCCACTCCAGAACATTAACAATGTTGTCTTTTTCTGTTGATCAGTGTCAAAAAAGTCAAATGAAGTTCACTATGAGTCAATATTTAAAACAAATCAAATATAAAAACATCCAAGGGGGGTGAATACTTTTTACAGGCACTGTATACATGTAAGTTGTATATAAATGGTCCATGGTTCCTGCTCCATGACGCATTGGGCCCAAGTGCCGATGGTTCCCACACCATGGGAATTCCGAAGGGCGAGGTGATGATTTCGTCAATGCCTAATGACCGGACAGCTGCGTGATGGAACGGCTGAAGAAATAGCCCCTCACGCTTGTCACAGCCTTCTGTTTTGAAATTCAAGGCATTCGCGAACACTGTAAGTCTTCATGGGAGCTGAGGGCCTGTTCTAATTCAGAACTTGCAATCATATCCTACAGTTGACTTGATGCCACCGGGCTTCCCTGGGAAGGGGGAGTGGTGCTGGCGGAACGACAGATGCTTCCACTCTCTCAACATGTCGACAAGCTACAAGAAGCCCACACATCATACCACCTTGGTCATTCCCCAGAATGGGCAGGTAACTTCTTTCCAAAAGAGCCTATCACGTTCAGGGCCTCGAAGGGTTTTTAAAGTCTGCTTTACTTTTTTGCATCTCCTACTGAGAAACAACCATTGGCTGCAAATGCTTGCATAATTTTAGAGGGCTGAATTTTGAATTGTTTTCAGAAGCATGAAATGTGGCATAGTCAATCACCATGACCAACAATGGACATTTGTAGAGTTTTCTGAGACCTAGTATCCAAGGGGACTCACTAGCACAACTTAGAAGGGATCATTTTTTCAAATGTTGAACTGCAATTTTTTATGTAGGCTAATTATACAGCCCTTAATATATAACGTTGGAGGCACAGACTGAAAAGCACAGTACAAGTACAAGGCCCCAAATTGAGTTGTAATGTGATGACTTAATCTAACTTTATTGGTGATGTACTGAATGAGCATTTTCAGCCCAAAGTCAGTTTAAGAGAATTAGTGCCAAAAAGCATTAACTACAATCCCCAGAAAACAAAAACTATGAATATACAGTGCCTTGCAAAAGTATTCACCCCCCTTGGCATTTTTCGTGTTTTGTTGCCTTACAACCTGGAATTC